>CABFWO010005243.1:0-23288 GCA_902155825.1 Timema genevievae
GGGGAAATGGAATTGAAGTTCTCTACAAGCACGAAGCATAGCGGATTTGAAACAAAATAGAATGTATGGGGGTTCTCTCTTAATGTGAAATTAATGGGGACGCGAGAAGAAAAGTGTTTTTGCAGTTTTTATGGCAAAACATTTTTTGGCCAAAATAAACAAAATATTGCTCCAGTAGAAACATAGAGTTGAATTTTATTCACATGGTGATGTCAACAGTGGTTGAATATCTGCCAAGGGTGTCCTTGAATTTAATGACAACTTTTTCTCTTCATTTAAAAAGTTTCTCATCTAATGCCATTATGCTCATGATGGATATTCAACAACTGTTGATATCACAATGTGAAAATAAAATTTAACTATGTTTGTAATGGAGCAAATTTTATTTATTTTAGCAACAACAAAAAAGTTTTGCCATAAAAACTGCAAAAACACTGGCCTTTTCTCGCGTCCCCTTCCTTCTCACCTTAAACACACATAAAATTCAGATCAATATTTATGTCAGCCCGTCTGGTTCGATTTACTATTGATGGGTAGGTCGGGAATTTTTCTCTTGATCCCTCGGAAAGAAAAGTATTGTAATCTTAAAAAAAAAATCTAAATTTTGATAAATGTCGACGTTTCATGACCCCTTGAAACAGAAAAAAAAAGTTTGTTGTTATTGCGTCTGTCTGCATCTCGGCCCAGAACTTAAACCATTTACCGATTGAGCTAGAACTTGGTATCCAGGGTTTTCATTGGGTTATCCTTAGGGACGTTTTGAATTAAGTATCTAACCCTAAAATTAAGGGTAATTTACTGAAAGGAGAAAAAGAGATAAAATAGATTTTCTAGAAATCCACTCAGACGATTTTGATTAAATTTTTTATTTAGACATTGTTTAATACTACAAAAAAATTTTTGCTACTTTGGTTGCTTTCCCGTAGAAATGACTTTGAGAATACTTTACATAAGCGGTAAATTTAAATTTTGACCAAATCTCTGCAGATATTTCAGATGGAAAATTAATTTTAATTTAAAGTTGCAGTAATATTAGAAATAAAAAGCTTTTATTTGAAACATATTTGTGTAGATCCAATAGTTTCTGAGCTACAAGCAACCATACATACCATTTTTCATGGATTATAAAATCGAATATTATGCTCTTTGGTGGCCAGCAATATTAATCTTTTCTCAATATTTCTGTAATATTATATATTAGTTAATTTATGCTCTTTCGAGAAGTATTTATGGAACAATATGTATTACTTTGTTTCACAAATCGTACGAAATTTTAGTAAAAGTTTATATGTTTAAGATAAAAAAAGAGATAAATTCTGAGTGGTGCAGCGTACCATTTATTTTAAATCATATGCTGACCGTTTTAAGGCTTTCATATTTATTTTGAAAAATACATTTAGGGATATTGTTTTATTCGATTTTAATTTTCTGGCTATATATTTTCTGTGTCCATCAGGCACAAGCTTTATTGTCATGTTGTCTAACATTATTTTCTATATCCATCAGACATAATTTACTGCAGTCAGAATGGCTAACATTATTTTATATGTCCATCAAACATAATTTACTTTAGTCAGAATGGCAAACACTATTTTCTATGTCCATCAGACAGAGCTTCTTGGGTCAGATAGTTTGACGATTGTTTCCCTATGCCCATAAGGCATAGTTTAAATTCGAGGGCTCTATGCTCTACTTATGTGTAAGACTAGGGGATTGAGTATAAGTCTTACTGCGTTCATGGATCTGGTTTCCTTTTTAAGTCCTTAAGACAACGTTATATTTTCATGTCACCCTAAACGGTATGATCATGTTTAGAATCTCTTATGGCTACAATCAGATCACCGAACACTTTTGTCTAGGACCTAGCTAGTTCAGCGATTGTTTTCAGTCTTGATTGCACCCTTTTTTTTTGTAGCTATTTGCGGGGCGCAACCTGTGGGAGCACCACTAGATTGAAGTAGTGGCCCGTGAGGATAGTGATTTCTTTCGGCCCTTTCATGCGCCATTTTTATCTTAGTGTTCAAAGATAGTTTGTACTAGACTCTGAGTAAATGAATTAATTTACTATTGATTGCTCTGGCAGTACTCATTAGGAAATGACCGGCCATAGTAAAAATATGTGTAGGTGCCTGATTGTTAGCCATATATTGTTTGTTAAATGGAAGCTCCTTTAATAGGATATTACTCATTGTTTATTTTGGTAGCTCTCCATGAACGTTAATATTAGCTTGCCATCTTAAATAGTATTCTTCTTAGTAACTTTAAAAATATAGGGTTTGATGCTATATTTCTATTTTCTATTATTTCACTATTTTTTATGATTAGACCTTTCTGGTATTAGTCCGGTATCAGTCCGGCTAGATTGTCTTTCAGTATATTCTCCGAAACTTTACTCTCTCCTTTCTACCCTTACTGTGTTACAACAGACACGTCCTAGTTCGAGTAAGAGCGAATACCTCTATTTCTAGAGTTATTAAACTGAATGTTCTAGCTAACCTCTGTTGGTTCCTTGTGGACAAAGTAATTATACCAATTCTTGCAACCTATTTTTTTTACTTCCATAACAGGATACAGCTCTAATTAATTAATTCAATCAAAATCTTGTCACTAATATAAATTCTATTTCTCCTATTTACTTTTAAATAAACTTATTTGTTAAAATTATATATTTTGTGATTCTTTTTCCTTCCCTATCCTTCGTCATGTATAACTTATTGAAATATGTAACAGCGTTTCTTTTTCTATGAGTTAGGAAGAGCAACGATCTACTGTGCAGTGACAGACATTTTCGCTAGCATCTAAATAAATTGGGACGGCTTTCTTTTTCTTTTTTCTTTACATCCTTTCGTTCTGGTCGATTTTTAATTTTATTTTTTATTTACTTTCTTTTATCATGAGACTTTTTTCGAGTTTTATACAACATCAACATTCAAGGCACTGTGAAGTTTGTAAATTGTAATTATTTTGATTTAACTTTTTGTGGTAGCTCTTTTTATATTATTTTTTCATAAGAGGGAAAAAGAAACCTGAAATAATTATTTGAAAAGTTGGTTTTTGTAGTTGTTTAATTTTAAGTGAGGAGAGTCATATTAACGTATTAAAAACTTTTATTCATTTCTGCTTAGAGAAATAAATTAATTTTATAAATAACATGAATACCTTACATTATGTTTAGAAAAAAACTTGTTTCATCCCCTTTAGATAAATATGTTGTCATTATTAATCACTAAACACAAAAGTTATTGAATACATAAGGGCTTATTTCATAAAACTACGCGTTTACCATTTACTATTTACATTTACTGTTTACAAGTGAATAATTGACAATTGTAAAAAGTAATGATTCCTGTAAATACCTTGTTTTATAAATGTTACTGACATATAAACAAACTTAAAAGTTAGCTCTTTTAGCTATAAGTTAAATAATATATTGATACAGCCAATTAAATTTACGTTGCTAAAGCAACCTTTAAATATACAAACCAATGAAAATTAATTCGTGACAGTTGAAATTAAATAAAAATATATCAGTTATAAAATAAATTAAAACATAAACACATTTTACATTTATGCCAACACCATTTTAAATGGTATTACGGTTATTTTTTTATTTAAGAAATTTCCTTGTTAATTTTCTTTCAATATCGCGTCTTACTACGTATTCGGGTTGTACACATTTATGATAAATACTCTAATGGCGTAGGGAAGAGAAAGGAAGTATTATTAGAGTTATTAGAGTTATTCTAAGCGCATTTACGTGAAATAGGAGTGAGAAAACGTTTAGGAAAAACCCCACCCTCAGTAGACACGATTATGATTCGAGCCTAATCTTCCCATAATTAACAGGTCAGTCTAGCACGAAAGTGACACTTTAGACCATTCAGCCACTGAAACAAGTACCATGATAGTTAAATATTATAATACATTATTTTCTTTGTGGAATCAAATGTTTGCTAAGTGCCCAAGAAACAGCAAATAAAATCTATCAGTCTGGAACACTCTGTATGTGTCTTGCAGCAAAGTAAAGTGTCCCAGAAGCAGCAAATAGAAGCTATCAGTCTGGAACACTCTGAGAAAGTGTCTTGAAGCAACGTAAAGTGCCCCAGGTTATTTCACCTTGCCCGTCGACCAAGGTTATGTGATAGTCTCGTGTTCTTGTTGTGGTACTAATTGACCTCCTTCAGTTCACGGACCCAAGAGCTTCATCCGGGCCGGACACCGGATATCCTGGGGCCCATCACTTAAACCCTTTAGGGAAGAAATATTGCAATGGGTGGTAGAACAAGGGTATCTCACTCATATTTCACATATGTGTAGCAAAATAAACTCTTATATTAAAATTATATAGAAATATAGTTGAATAAGATCCATAACACAGTCATTTATTAAATATTTCTAAATAAACTCGTATACTTACTATAAATTTATTCTAATTAGGAAGATGTGTTCTGAGACTATGCAACTCTAATTATGTATCGTGTTGAATTTTTTTCCATATTTATTCTAATCAAACTCCTATTTTACACTTTGTGTCTGAAGGACTGGTTCTCGTTGAGTAATTATGATAAAAAATTTTCGAGAAAAGTTTTTTTTTTCCAAATGGTTATTTAAAAAAAAACATGTGAAGGGGAATACTACTAATTATAATTTGAAACTTTGTCAAAGTAAAAGTTTTGGATAGGTGTTAAATTTAAAATTCAGAAACGCACATTCGTAAATTATTTATCTAATTACTTCGTTCTAAAATTTCACACTCTCCGTATTATTCAACTCTTAAAATGATAAAGACTTTTTTTTATTAGAACGTTACAAATATGGTTTGTTTAAATAACGCATCTGTTTAGTTTATTTGAAGATAAGGTTTTTGTGTATGTCAATATTATTTTTAATTTTTAACCATCCATTAAGTGCATATAGGTAAATAGAAAGGTTTAAAATATAACAAAGCAAATTAGATTATTTTATGCTGACACAATTGAATGTATTTATGCTTGCGTAATAGGTGTCATTTAATTATTGGTCGCTGTTAAAATATTGTTTAGTAGCTGTTCTAAAAATGATTAAATGTTGAACTAGGCCTACAACATAATTGTGAGATATTTGGAATCTGTTCATAATATTATAGAGGTTTAATACTTCCTTCTAAATGCTTCGAAGATACAAAGGTTATTGTAGAACTTGGAAGTCGAAGTGAGGCTCATTTGACCTTCAACTTCGTCATTTCAAAGCTTCTCACACCCATTTTATTATATTGATTTTTTTTTTTTACTTAATACATTTGTTTGATTATGATAACATGTAAAGCCGTTCTACAATCTAATAAATATATATAAATATATATAAAATTGAGTGAAGAATGACCGTGGGCACGGGACGAATCCTGGATAGCTCAGTGGTTAGAGCATTGGCGTACTAAGCCAAAGGTCCCGGGTTCGATTCCCGTGTCCAGGTGTCATTTTTCAATTTTCATAATAAATATATAGTTACACTAAAATGTGCTTCGGTGGTCTGGAACTCTAATACGACACTATCGCATAAGACTAGACAGAAGATGATAGAGATATCGAGATAAAAATTGTAATTATTTATTCTTTAGTTTATTGTGACTATAAAACCATTGTATTGTTCTGGACTTTCTTAAGTACTTTAATTGATTCTGATATAAAATATTACATGTTTAACTAAGCTTTAAGGCTTTAGTAATTAAATATAACTTAACAGTGCCGTGTCGTCAAGTTTCGTCAGGATAAACAAGTCAATTTAAACTGAGGCTGTGAATAATTGTTCTCATCACTTAATCAAACACTAATTGTTCAGGAATCATTATGAATACATTACCTATGTTAGTAACAGAGAGAAAACAGACCCCATGGTGTAGTGGTCAGTGCAGCTGGCTACTAGCGCAGGAATCCCGGGTCCGTTTCTCGACTGATACCTTGGATATTTCTTTTTTCCAAAAGGGGAATTACCCCAGTGGTCACAAAGGTTTAGTTAGTGAGTCTTAAGCTAGGTCTAAGTGTTTCCACTGTAACCACACACTCTAATCTTTCCACTACTGGGCTACGAATGACTAGCCCTGTCACTAAATATTATTATCTAGAGCAGAATCTATGTATGATTGACCAAATGGCGACAAAGAGGGAGATAACGTGTCACGGATAGAGTTTTATCAGGCTCTGATTACTTGGGAAAACTTTGCGACATGCCACTGACAATAAAATAAGCCACATTATTTTATTTAATACAATGAAAATAGGGTTAAAGTTCTGCAGACATGTTTCTATTTAAGTGGTGAGGTGTTAATTTAATAAATCACTATAATTTTATAACAATTCATTTTTAATTTATTTAAAGTTGGTAGACGTGACATCAAAATCTGTCAAGTTAATTTAAATAGTTTTCAAATAAGTATTTCTTTTGAATTTAATCTAAGAATGAAACTGTTGCAAAACATTTTTTTTGTTCTGATATTATATAGCAAAAGAAAGGCATTCTAAAAATTAATAAAATATTTTTAATAATTTTTTTCGATGAAAAAAATATGTTTTTTGCTTGTAAAACAAAATGCTTACTTTTTATTTACAATCGATCGGAGTTTTACTGAAAATCAGAAATTTATATTTCCTACCTCTCATATTATTAATCTTATATTTTACTTTTTTTTTATTACACCTTCGATTTTGTTTGTATTGAATGAGCAATTTAAAGTTTTCTTTTTACATAGATGGTCATACTCAAATAAGCTTACATTCATTTTAAAATATGATGAATTATTCATTTCTAAAGCCAAACTAATTTGTATATTTATGCATTCATCCCAGTGTTTCATTCGTAAGTATGACAAAGTATATTTTAATTGGGAAGGACATCCTTTCGCTCTACGTGATGATTTTTTTCTGTATTTCTCTAAAATAGTGATATTAATGTTCTCGACATTTGTTACTTTTTTATGAAGACAAACATATATATTAATCTCTCTCCCTCTAAACTTAAGTAAAGTATTACTATTATATTATGTACAGTAAAGTTAGTAAGACTATCTTGACAGGTTACATTTTTGTACAACTTGTAAGATAGGCTCATATTGGGACTGTTCTAGGAAAAATTGCTGTATTTAAGAATAAATGGAGTGAACGGTCTAATTTTCATAGGAAGAGACTTTTAGAAAATACAAACTATTTTCTGCTAAAATGTATAGCATTTTACGACATTATTAGTTTTATTTTATAGGTACTGTATCCGATGATTCAGTATCGGCAGTTTTAGTTATCCGCGGCTTACCGCTGACCATTTAAAAAAAATGTATTAAAGAAAAGTAGTACACGTAGTAGTAGTAGTAGTAAGTACACGTTATTATTACTTTATTTAATGTTGGTAATGTCTTACCGTGAATAATCTATCAATTACACTTTACCGTATTTATGTATGTTACATGAATATTACGTTATATAATAGCTCGTTATTGTCTGCGGTTTCCCGTAATCGTGATAGATCTAGGAATGTATTACCCGCAGATATGGGGACCCTACCGTGTCTCAAGTGACTAACTGCAGTTAACACAATCAGACGTATGAATACATGAAAGTAAATACAGTAACTTTTCTAATTTTCAGATAAGGATCTTCCACTGGCAATTGTACTGTACCTATAGTAATAGTAGTATTAAAAGACAACAAAATGTGTATACTTTATAAATCATGGTGATGTTTTAAAAACAATTAAATATTCAAATACATTTTTGCTGTCGATCTAATATATTCTAACAATACTAGAAATACCTACTCTGATGGCCGCATGCTCTAACGTGCTACTTCCGCAGTAGACTAGCCTGCCGATGACTGTAAGATTGAGGTTCAAATCTTTGTCAGGTATAATGAAGGTGATTTTTTTCAAAAATCGTTTTCCACTCTCCCTCCACGCAAATTCGGGTACACTTCATATGTATCACCTACCTAATCCCTAAAATCACTAGCGTAATTAGTACATAAGCGTATAGCCCGAACGGGTAGTAAGACGTGATGCTAAAAATAACTAGAAATACTGATTTAAGTTTATGTGTATCAAAAACAATAAAATTGCCTTATTATAATAGTACCAAAAATTATACTTTAAACAAAAATTATTTAACCTTTCTTCTAAAAACAAATAATAATTAGTTCCTTAAGCTATATTTGTACGAAAAAAAAGTTGGTCCTCTCGGCCCAAAATATACCCAGTAGAATTTTAGACTAATTATAAATCCACATATCTCTCTGGGAAATTCGAACGTTAATTAGAATATGTGGTCAGGAGCCCAGCTCTGACTCTGAATGGAATCTGAAATGAGACGAGAGCTAGGCGGGTTGGTATCGACACTCCTTAACCGAGGCTCATATTTCAGCCGCCACAGCCCACGTCCTGTGGTTTGCAGAGAACGGTAGGGCTTCCACGAATTATTGTTCTAGCAACGGTCATAAGTTATTCTTGCGTCCTCCATTACTTCTGACTCAATGAATACATTACGTTTCATTAAATTGGTCCAAAGGGAGATTGGGATAGAATATATTATTTAGTTCAGTCCCATGAATTCACCTTTAAAAAAATTAACTAATTTATTTGATCAAAAAATGTGAAGTAAAGAAATGGTTGGTTACGTTTATATAATTTACCTTGATTAAATATAAATAGATAATTTGAATTGCATAATAAATCTATTATATTAATTCACAGCTTTCGTTGGGTATTTAGTAATTCTGATCTATTTTTGCCTCAGTATAAGACTTGTAAAACTATTAAGAATTTTGAGTTAGTTACTTATAAAAATGTAAGAAATTTAAATCTTTTCAGATCAATTTTACTTTATGTTGCATATATAAAAAATACCCCGATTATAGCCTTTAATTTATTCTAGTATTGTTAAGATCATTTGTAACACATCGAGACCTAGCATGTCATGTTTAAAAATCATTAACAGTTGTCGGAAACGAACTTAACGCGTGTAGCTTAAATTCGTATATGAACAAACTACCAAAAATATTGTTGCTTAAGAATTTTTTTTTTACATCCATAACTGTTTACAACCTGTGGTCAGGATCAGTTTTTTTATACAAGCCATATATTCTCCACTGCCAGTGTGCTAGGCCTGACACAGCTTCATATGTCATATAATATAACTTAACACTAGTGCAGGCACAACATCCAGTCCCCGACCGTTAATTCATCAATGTGAAAGGTTTAACACATATATCACCATTTTTCGACCATGCCGGGGATCGAACACGGGACCCTTAGCTCAGTAGGCAGACATGCTACTGACTGAGCTAAGGTGTCTGATTCAATATTTTAATTATTTATCTAAGAACTCTATGGCTGACGCCTGTGATCGAGCCACACCGACCGAGTGGCTACCGTCTGTTGTCGAAGATAGTGCCAAATTCTGCCTATAAAGGTTATAATGGGGTCAGCACAGCGAGGACTACAGCCATTAATCTCAGTTTTCCAAATCGTAGCCGCTACTTTTTCATTCAAGTAGCTTCTCATTTGTCCTCTCAAGTTTGAGTTTACCCTGTTCCAGAACCACTGTTTCACAAAAAAAAACTCTGAAAATACTAGTAATCGAACCCTAGACCTCTGGATCTGTAACCAGGATCTCTGACCACTAGACCACAGAGGTGATCATATTTGGGAAAAAATTATGTATTTATTAAAACTTCGAAAATACTGAACTCATGGCGAAATTATGCTAAGTAGGAACGTCTTGAAGGACATGCTGTTGCTCGGATATACCTGAGATACATTTAAAGAACTACAAAAGCTGATGTATAGTGGTTAAACTGGATGGCATATGTCACGGAGTGATATCCGTCTCATATTATCTTGTTTAAGTGTTTACCTACGCGTCCTTCTAGATATGATCCCATTTCCCATCTGATTCAAGCTCCATTTCGCGCTCCCGTTTGGCCATGAGTTTCTTTTAAAAAGAAAAAAAAAAGATCACTTTTTTCGCTCAACCCTGAGTGGCATTTACCGTTCCTCGTGGCTGCGGCCTTAGCGCTAAGGGGAAAATAACCAGGTGTTATTTCTGTCATTGATTTATCGGCTTGTCACCATGATGATGTTGTCACAGACGGAGTTGACCACTCTGTCATGGAGGAAAGGTGTTGTAATGGCCCTCGAGGGAGTCGTTGACAAACCTCAGACATAGGAAACAACTAGGCCACCGACGTTTCGGGATCAGAGTGGTCTATGTGAGATTCGTTTCTCCGTTAGGGGGATTCAATCTCTTTTACGTTCACCGCGTCCGGGATACTTACATAATTATATTATTATTATTATCATTATTATTATTATTATTATTATTATTATTATTATTATTATTATTATTATTAGCACCGCGTCTTACTACCCGTTCGGATTATACGCACTTACGCTAATGTGTAATGGTAGGGTGATTGTGAGATGAAATGGAGGACCTACAGTTTAACGTGGAATCTGAGCCACGGTGTAGGACTGGCATTCCTCACATTCACAAGTTGTGATTAATACACGTCTTGTCAGAGGTGAAGGAGGGGTTTGGCAATCGGATAAATCTGTGCCGGGACCAAGGATTGAACCCCGGACCCCCGACACAGAAGTCTGACACCTTACCCCTAGACCGCCAGCTCACCCCATATTTATTATAATATAGTAGAAATGAGGAAGATAATTTTTTTATCGGGCTTCACTACTGATACGTATATATATTAACTACGCTATAGGAATAGATATGAGGATGATATAAATAATTAATTTGCATGGAGGAATAGTGGAAAACCATTGAGAAAAAACTACTCGACAGTGATTCTAACTCCAATTTTCCTATCATCGGTAATCCAGTCTATTGCAAGGGTGATGCCTCAGACCATTCTATCAGCTGAAATGGGAGTATGGTGAGATTATTCATAAAAAATACCTCAGTATCCGATTGGGATCTGAAACCCGACCTCCACGTCAAATGTAAAACAGGATAGATAAGCTTCATGTTTATTCCCCGTTCCCACCGACGTGGCTAAGTCGACACACTCCTAATCCTGTTAATAAAGCATAGTGTAATAAGTCATATATTGACACTTTTACGAGCTACGTGAATTTGTAGATACGCGATTGCGATAACTCGACTTACGACCAGCACTGTCATCTATCAAACATCTCTTTAAAAACAACAAATAAATGCTAGTAAGGTGACACACAGCTGATAGTGTTATTGACCATTTTGTTTGTTTGTAAGCCGAATCTGATTATCTTAAATTATTCTTTGAGAAAAACAGCAGGTTTTCCAACTAAATTTAGGGTCCCAGGCTCGATATCAGACTTGTCAGAAAAATTATTATCATTTGTTAAATCGGGTTTTTACCCATCTCATTTATTATTAAGGGCTGGGAGACCGAGTGTTATTTATGTTATATAAATAAATACATTCTGTTAAATCATGAGCTAGTTTAATTAGTCAGATCAGAAATAAATTTTTTAAATGTTAATAAAATGTTGTAACATAAGTTGGTAAAAACAAGTATGAGTGAACTTCCCTAATACTCAAAAACCATTTATTATTTACCATAAATTCTACAAATAGGCCTATATATAAAGGAGTTGGTGTCTGTTACTTATTCGTGTAAAAAAACTTCACTGAATGTGATGAAATCTCACATGGACAAAACTCAGGCGTCTGTTTAACAAATAGGCTAATTAAAATGTACGTCCAACATATTGTTTCAAGATAGCAGCTACAAAACTCTAATTTTTGAGATTTTTTCTCAGCTTCTGCTAATCAGATTTATATAGAGCCAACTTTTAAAGTCTCCTAGATACAGATTAGACATGAAGCCCATCTTGAATTAAAATGGTAGCCATAGAACATTACTATTGATCCCATCCTTAGTAATATATCCTAGACTAGGGGAAGCCTGACAATGAGAATCCAGTAATAATATTACTAATAAGCTAGTTGGCTCAAGATAATCGGAGGATGTAAGCATTGCTGTGTTATAGAACACATTATGTGCAAAGAACGAGTGATTAGCTAGTATAGCCATGAATAAGGTGGATGGGTTGTTCTTGTAACAAGACTTGAACTTAGTGATTTTAACTAAGTAACTTCAAGTAATAAGGAGTAATTAAAAAGATTTTGGGGGTCACAGCAAACATTGACAAACGTGAGTAAATTAAATATTTACTATAGAACTATTAAAATTACAATAAACTTCAAACTTTCATTCTATATTTGTTAAGTTTATTGCAGAAATAAACATCATCCAGCATGATTACATGAAAACAATTTTAATAATCATTCGTATAATCTAGGATAGCTTTATGAATCCATTGAATCTATACATATATGAAAAAATGAAATAAATAATATTAAATGTAACTACATATATGCATATATTTTTTGCAAATAATATTTTCATTATTTCGATTCTTCCTTCGATCTAAAACTACTCACAAACCCAACAGTAGGTTATAAAAAAAATTAACTGAACTTACTGGCTTGTCTTATAGAGAGGGATCACGGATAAAAAAAAGTTTAAAAACCGGTTGTTTAGAGCAATGTTTTTAGAGCTGTAAGCTCACATTAAATTATCTAAATGGCTTGTAGATAAGTCTCAGTTGTAAATCCATTCTAAGCCAACTGTGACCATTGTATTGCCCACAAGTTTGTAATCTTATCGTGTGCAAACTATCTGGATGCGATAAACGGACAGTGTGCGCCTGTCGTACTGTATCTGTCCGCGCCTATAGAGGTGCAGCACGCTAATATCCTCAAATACCAACTGAGAAAATAAAAAAGGTTCTACAAATGTGAATCCCTTTACTTAGTTTCTTTAAGAGAAAAATTCTAAGCATTCAATTGCGAAACATACCGATTAGTTTTTTTGTTTGTTTTTATTTTATTTTTTTGTTGTTGTTACTGCGCCTGTTTGGGGTTATACGCATATAAACTATTAAGGCTAATGTATTAGGGATGAGGAAGAACAAATTAAGAAACAGTTTGTTTAAATCAGTATAAAATTTGCAGACTAACTTTTTATTAGCACCACGTCTTGTTGCCCGTTCGGGTCATACGCCTGTGCACTAATTACACTGATGTTGCAGGGATTAAGATGGTTGCCTGTATAGGAAGTGCACGAGCACTTGAATAGAGAGAGAGAGAGTAGAAAACCATTTAGGATAAACCACCCTCGGTACACCCGACGGGGATCGAACCCCGATCTTCCCGTCATCAGAAGTGTAGTCTATTGTGAAGATAACGCCTTAGACCATGCGGTGACTGAAGTGGGTCGGACTAACTTAATTTTAGAATAGCTATAACACCCACTCAGCCAGCCATTTATTCTAGGGGAAACCCCTGATTCATAAATGATATATTTTTCGTCAAAGCCAATTGAACTCGGGTCCTTTATCTAGTAGGCAGACGCGCTACCAAGTGAACTAGGTTGCTAAACTATACAGTCCATTTTTATATAAGAACCTCAATTGACAGCTAGAGAAGTTACTAGAATTACTTTCACGTCTTCATACGTCTAATCATGATATCATCAGCTTTTACTTTTTTTTATAGATGAATATAAAATAATACCAATAATATGGTAAAATATCAACGTTGACAGTAAAAAACATGTCAACAATTTTATAAATGTTTCTTCTTAGCAAAATCCTAACATACAACCGTTAACACACATTTCATGCTGGGTGTAAGTAGAGATGATTTGAATTCATTATTTTACGAATCTTAATATTCATTTTACTTATGAATCTTGAATTCAGAACACAACTTTTAAAAACATGGTTATCATAAGAGGTTTACTTTTATTTTTTTCCTCCGCGTCTCACTACCTGTTCGAATTACATACTTACTACACTAATTTTAAATTTTAAATATTACTTACTGTATGTTATTAGAAACTCGTGAGTTCATTGTCTCACTTACAAAAGTACGCCACCTATCCCTGTCTCGACCCAGTTCTATCCAGTCCACCTCATGAAACCCTATCCCTATCTTGAGCTAGTTCTATCCAGTCAACCACATTACGTCCTATCCATATATTGAGCTAATTATATTCAATCCACCTCATTATGTACTTTTCCTATCTTGAGCTAGTTCTATCCAGTCAACCTCATTACGTCCTATCCCTATATCGAGCTAGCTCTACCCAATATACCTTAATACATCCTATTCATACTTTGATCTAGTTCTATCAAATCCACCTTATTTACATCCTATCCATATATAGAAATAATTCTATCCAGTCCACCTCATTACACCCTATCTTTTTTCAGGTCCATTCTAATGTTATCCTACCATCAGCGTCTAGGCCTTCCCATTGGTCTCTTACCATCGGCTTTACCCAGTCGATACCCTGAACCAGGTTCTAGATCCTTCAATTCACTCTGAATGTCCTGCCCGCAGCGCCGCAGCCTGCAATATTTAATTATCCTAACAATGTCTGGTGATAATTACAGGGTAAGTCGTTTATAATTATGGTATTTACTCTACTATTCATTAACTTCATCCTACTTTGGGCCAACAATTTGCCAATTTAATAATTACTAAGTAAAAATAGAACACCCAAATAGTAACTAGGCCTAAATGTTATATTTAGGCTATAAAACGTTGAGTTAAGTGGTAAATTATCCAAATATATAGAGAGAGAGAGAGAGAGAGAGAGAGAGAGTCTTTAGTTTTAGCGAATTCTCAAATGTTGAGTAAACATGAGGGTTCTATATTTGGAAGGTCCCTTCCTTTTAATTATGATAAATAACACATTTAATAAACAGATATTAACTTGGTATTGCAAACATTCATTTATAAAAAAGGACAAATCAATATAACTTTAGAGTCACATTTAATACATTCTTTTCAAATTTTCTCAATACAAATTTAGTAACCTATTGCCAAATTTATTTTCATATAACTTTTCATAGTTTTTTATTGCTTCTTTATATGAAGGAGATGTTCTTGTGATATCTTTCCCGAGAAAATTGTTGTTGCATTTCGTATATTTCGACTGATATTAAAATATAGAATGGAATATTCAAATTCAAGTTTAATGTCTTACGGAAGGACTTATATCCAAATAAATTTGAAAACTTTACGTACAAGAATGAAACAAACCATGTTATAAGTTTCTATTTCTTTGGGAAAGTTAGCTGGTCTATCTTTGAAAATAATTTCACTCTTTGGTTTATTTATTCTATTTGTAATATTATTTACTATAGAAAAAACTATGTTTAACAATTTTAATAAAATGCAATCCAAGCATAGAGTGTGATAAAAAAAATTAAACATAGTGATGGTTCCATTTATTTTGAAATTATTTACTATGCTATTACATAGCTATAGTACATAATTTTACAAAATTTTATCTAAAAAGATTTTACCTCTAAAATGTTGATAAAAGAAATATATTCGCATTTATGTGTAGAAAGCGTAGTGAACCATTGGGTCCAGCCACCCTCAGAAAATACGGCCGGGATTCAACCCCCGATCTCCATTCACCGGCAAACCATACTAGACGAGCCAGACGCTTAGTATACGTGTCCACCTATGTGTGTAGAAAGTGTGTTGAGCTATAACCATTTTATAAATAGACTCTAATTTATATCTAGCTTTCTTTCATAAGCATCAAAATCTACATCCCATTTTGGAGAGTTTATTACCAAAATAAATAATCAAGAAAAAAATTTCAAACCCCTATTATTCTATTGAAATAATCCCATTGATTAAACTAACAATTCCAAAGAAATTGAAAGGAAGTAGGATCATTTTGATAGAAACTTTTCAATCTTTCCATCTTGGGCTTCCTTTTAAAACATTGATTATTATGAAATAAAGAGAACGTATTCTTAATAAAGGTAACCTGACGGTCTAGGGGTAAGGTGTCAGACTTCTGTGCTGGGGTCCGGGGCTCAATCCTCTGTCCCGGCACAGATATATTTGATTTCCAAACCCTTCCTTCACCTCTGACAAGGCGTGTATTATTCACAACTTGTGAGTGTGAGGAATGCAAGCCCTCCACCGTGGTTCGGATCCCACGTTAAACTGTAGGTCCTCCATTTCATCTCACAATCACCCTACCACTACACATTAGCGTAAGTGCGTATAGCCCGAACGGTTAGACGCGTTGCTAATAATAATAATAATAATAATAATAATAATAATAATAATAATAATAATAGAAATATTCTTAATAACACAGATACAAATATTTATGCCTTAATTTAAACCGTTTCTCAAAGAGAGCCTACTTAAACGTCAAAATTTAAAGCTCCGCTGTTCCTTTTTCATAATTTTGTAAAACTTAAGTACGAAACATCAGTGCTAATTACAATGAAAACACTTTTAAAAGAAAACGATAGATATCCACAATATATAGAATTTTAAAATAAACTAAACATTTTAATATTTCTATTATAGACAATATAATATTCTAGACCTTGAAAATTTGTATTTTCAAGTTTTTCATAAATTCCCTCTTAGATTTGTTTATAAAGCTAGTTGTGTAACATATAATCTATTGCTCGATCTTTTATTTAAGGAAATTAAACTTTTGATGGGATCGTATTTGTGTTATCCAAGAAATATAAATTTTGAGAAGGTTCTGAGTTTTTGTTTTTTTTTCACATTCAACTTGAGACGAGTAAGTAATATTTTCCCTAATTTTGACACTCCCAATCAATTTCTCATTTTCTCTATCGTCATTTCCATCCACAAATCTCATTCACACCTCATTCGGTGAATTATTAACCCTCACAACTCAAACATAAAATATTGACTGATACTTGCCAATATTTGGAAAAAATATTTTAGTTAAGAATTCCGTATAGTGAAAAGAGTAACTGAAATAAATCTTTCAAAATTGGGAGTTTATGGCAGTCGTCTCCTTGATGACGCTTTTATTTTGAAAGTAGTTATAAAAATATAATGGAATAAGGATGTGTGTGTTTTGAATTATTTTTTATTTTCTTTATTTAGCACCGCGTCTTACTACCCCTTCGGGTTATACGTTTAAGTACTGATTACGCTAATGGGTTAGGAATTGGGAAGGTTGAATATAGAGGAAGTAAACCCACATTTACGTGGAAGGAGAGTGTAAATACATTTAGGGAAAACCATCCCCAGTTCGTCCAACCGAGATTCGAACCTCGATATCCCCGATCTTGGCAGTCTAGCTCAACATTTTGAGTTGTTTCTTTAACGAGTGCTAAAAGCAAGACGTGTGTATCTACGTGGACATTATAAAAGTTTATTTACCACTTTATTCATCCATATCTGAGCGTTCAAGAAGTTACTCGAGTAACTGTTATGTATTTATATGTCAAGTGATGTGTGAATCTGGTCCAAAGTCGTTGATGATTGGTGTATTTTTTTATATTATAACACCATCGGGTCATCGCCAAGGGTGTTTAATTTTGTTTATGGGTGACTATTTAGTAAAATTAATACTCTCTGACCCGCTTCTGTAGTAGAATGGTCACAAACGTCACTCTTGAAATAGACTGGACATCCAATGACGGGGAGCTTTGGGGCTCGAATCCCAGTCAGGTATACTGAGGTTTTTTTTTCTAAATGGTTTTTCACTCTATATTCCGTTTTATGTTTAGCCTTTCTCTAACAAATACAGTAATTTTTTGATAGGCTCACAACAGAAAATTTTAAAATATTTGAGAACTAACAGCGATCTTTCCTATTTGCCTTGAGAAATGAAGTTTCCTAGTTTTATTTCATCTCTTTCTTATTGACATGACCAATAGTGGCTGTAGGCTGAAGGCGAAGGGGATTATAAGCTAAGACAGAATAGAGAAGTCGTTTCAGAGAAGGACACAGACCATTGTATTTTAAGCCATGTGGCCTGACAGAGATTGATACTTTCTCGCTGATCAAGGCTCCCGTCTTAGGAGAATAATTAAAATAAAATTATTAACTACATCGGTGGTTGCGTGGTCTTAGAAGTCAGTCTCGCAATATACTCGAGACTACTTGTGACGTGGAGAACTAGTTTTTATCTCCGATGGGTGTACTGGAGGTATTTGAAAACTGGTTTTACATTCTCCTTCCACGCAAATGCGTGTACACCTCCTCTAAATCCAACCTCATCGCTAATACATTAGAACACGAACGGGTGGTAAAAATCAGTGTTATAAAGTATTAGATAGTTTATAAAATGCCCCCTATGATGATCTTTGGCTTAAATTCCTGTGAGCTAGAGGTTTCATTCTATATGTGTTCGTCTCGGTCAACGAGAAGGTATCAATCGTTATCAGGCTTTAAAATTACAATGGTCTGTGTCATTTTCAGGAATTACTTTATTCTGTCCAAGCGTATACTCCCTTTCGCCCTTCACATACAACCACCCTTTTCTGTCATGCCAGTGAGAAATATGGGGAAGAAAACAGACACTTCTTATCTCGAGGTGAATAGGAAAGCTAGCTGCTAGTTCGCAGATGAGTCTATCAAAAAATTACTATATTTGTTGGAGGAAGGCTAAATCTTGAACCCCTTTTTTTATCGATCTTAAAAAAATGCTTAAAAATTCGTTTGAAATTATTTGTCACATTTTTTATATTAATAAAACTCAAAATATAGTGTTGTTAAAGAAAAGTAGATCTGTTGGAATATTTCGACTTTTGTGTGTGTGTGTGTGTGTGTGTGTGTGTGTGTGTGTGTGTGTGTGTGTGTAAACCATATTTTGAAATAAAGCAACATAGAATTAAATATTGGGTTAGAGCCGAACGTCTACGCGGCAATTTCTCGCTTACCGAGGCGGCTCCCTTAACGTGATGTGAAAACGAATGGGCTCCCAGTGATTATATTCCGAGACTATAAAGCTAACTGGAATGACAACCGTTCTTACATCCATAGAGATTGGCATGCAGGGAGTACATTATTTTCATTCGATTGACCCCAAGGGCTGTATATAATAATCAAATTCCAAAGTTGGTCTAGCCTCCATTTGACCTGAACTGCTTATTATTCCATAGATGTTGGTTGTTTCCTGAAACATTTCAATAAATACGTCACTTGTTAAATATATGTTGGGTTATAGAAGCTTTTAGGTCTTACTTCACGTGTTTAAGCTCTGGTTTGTTTTTTATTTTATTTTTTTACTTTACATACATTACTGTTTTCAACCTATGGTCTGGGTAAGTTTTTTTATTCAAGCCATATAAAAATATTTTCCACTACCGGCTGGCTAGGCCTGTCGTAGCTTCATATACTCTATAATTTAAATTAATACTAGGACAGACACAACATCCAGTCTTAGGCCGTTAATTAATTAATGTGAAAGGGTAAACCTAAATTTCCATAAATGATAAATTTTCGGCTATTTTGGGAATCAAACCTGGTACCCTTAACTCAGCAGGCTGATACGCTACCGACTGAGCTAAGGTGTCGGCCTGTTTAAGTTCTTATAAATGCCATAATTAAATATATTATACTCCGTAAGCATAGCGTATAGAAATGGTATAATTAACTGAAGGCACCAAGAGAAATAAAATTAATTTGAGATATCTAGATGTTCCACATTATTTAAACAGGGGTGTAATTTTCCTAATCATAATTCAGAGCAAAACATAGACGAAAGGTATAGTTAAAGCTATTCCTTCACCCCTAACCAACCAAATAAAAACAATATTATTATTATTATTATTATTATTATTATTATTATTATTATTATTATTATTATTATTATTATTATTATTATTTAGACCTACGTTATAAAATATATGTGAGAAATTTAATCAACTTATTTGTAACTACTCTTTAAGTAAATTGTCTCGTTTGAAAAAAGTAAGGATTTATATCGATGCTTCTAACCCCTTAATTTATTTGAGGATTATCAGTATGGCTTTGAGGCGTCAGAGTTTTTAGACTTGTAATAAATAAAGTAGTGTGATGGAAATTTCCCTTACGTAGACAGTGACCTTGATATAATATGTTCAAGCGTGATCATCAGTTTTGTGGGTAGGATTGTACAAGCCAACAAATTTAAGGGCATCAATAATATACCCACCTTAAGACCTTATGTTCATGGGCTCAATCCCATCCGAGGTCAATGGATTTTTCTCGAGCGATAAAAATCCGTAGCACAGCTTCCTTCAGAGGGGAAGTAAAGCCGTTGGTCCCATGTCAATTGTGGTATGTAAAAGAATCCTGGAAGGTATGTTAAAATACCTTTCCTGGTAAAATTGGTAGGCTCTTTGACTTTCACTCATAGAAATTATTGTGTGCTAGCACATAAGCAGTCGTTTCAGAAAGTGCATGTTAAATACCTCAAATAAAAAATAATACGCCCTTGTATTGTGCCTTGTGAGCAGGAGTGTACAAGTCAAAAGATATAAGGGCAGTAAACATCAACAATACTCCCTTTTTTGTGTGTGTGAGAAGGGAGTGTACACGCTAATAGGCTGCAGGGCAGTAGCTAACAACAACAAACCCTTGTTTTGTGAGCAGTAGTGTACAAGCCGAACGGCTTCAAGGCAGTAACCGGCAACAACAGGCCCTGGTTATTGATGCAGGCAAGAATTTCTGGTCTCGTCTTGAACCAGTGAAACTCCGGGGCGTTAGGTTTCCCGCAAACCCAGGAGCGAAACCACGGTCTGGATGAAACCCGGGGCGCTGCAGCTTGAACAAGAGAAACACAGCCGGGAAACTTACTGCAAACACCGAGTGGGACTACAAGTATAGTTCAAGTAAACATAGGGCTGTTTCAGAAATATAATTTCCTTTGGACATATAGTTCAGACGAGGATGGGTATATGTTTAGGTTTCTTTCACTTCCCATCTGTATTTATTTATAAGACGGATATTGCACTATTTTTGGCCGGCAGTGAAGAAGTATCCCCTTTCTTCAGAGGTGTTTTAATACACCTTTAAAAAAAATTGTAACCGAAATAAATGTTACGGTGCACCGCACAGATTTTCTCTTTTTTTTATCTTCGAATATAAATTTACTAAAAATTCGTAAGATCTATGAAACGAAATAATAGGTATATACATTGTTGTAGAAACACTACACCAAAGATCATAAATTAAATAATATCCACTGTTAATTACTCTATGGTATTAGAAACTGGGAACACTTACGGAAAATTTGAGAAAATAGAAACATCTTTGTCCTCCAAAGAGCATAAGAAACCAATTCATTTTCAAAGACCTGAATTAAAAAGTATATACATATTTGATTATAGCTCAGTAATTATTGGTTTTATAGAAATATATTTCAAATAAAAGATCTGTATCTTTAATAGTACTACAACTTTACAATGATAAGTAATTTCGTATCTCAAATATTTGAGGAGAAATTTTGAAAACTGGGAAATGTTCCTCCACGTAAAGTATCCTCAAATTCATTTTCGTGATAAAATGAGAATTTCCATCTTATTTTTAATAAACAGTGTCTAGATATAAAATTTAACCAAAATCTTTAGAGGACAGTTTTGAGAAAATCAATTTGTTCTCTTTCTGTCCTTCAGTAAATTGCCCTTAAATTTAGGGTTAGATACCTCATTCCAATAACGCCTTGGGGGATCTTATGAATGCCCCAGGTACCCAGTTTTAGCCATATCGGTCAAATAGTTTCAGATCTAGTTTGAGGTACAGAAGGACACACAAACGGAATTGCGAAAGCCACTTTTTTGTTTCCAAGGGGTTATAAAACGTTGACATTTATCAAAATCTTGAATTTTTTTTTTTTTTTACGATCACAACACTTTCTCTCCAAGATGTCAAGAAAAAGTAAAATACATAAAATTAAGCTTTCAAAATTATATTCTAAAATAAACACTTTAGAGTTCATTTAATATTCTTTTAAACCACGTTATTTCCCTATTTTTTATTACTAAACTAAAAAAAATCTTTAAATCTTATTTCAAAATCGACCTTAATGAAAAATACAACCCATTAAAATTGCACTTGTAAGGTGTTGTACCTGTAGAAAATACCCCTTAATTTAAAAGTATTTTAAGCTAGAAGTAATTTTATGAAATCAAACTACAAGTTTGCTTGTAAAAAAAAAGTTGTAAATTATAAAGACTAACTTTTAATGTACAGAATATGTTTCTTGTAGCTTAATGAAAATTAATTTTCTCATTTTTTACAGTTTACAAGTTAATACTCTTGTAAATTGTAGACTTATAGATTTATGAAACAATTCCCAGGGAGTAAGACGAAATGAGGAGAAACTAATAATAAAAAAAATGTGGATGATTATAAACCAGCTGGGTAGAAATCTAGGGTGGGGATAAGTTACGTGTGTTTTACTTGCTAAAAATAGATCGCTATTTGATTAGTATCGATGACCTGTTAGGAAACAGTTTCCTCCGAGCACTTGAGATGTGTTGGCCTCTCCGTTACTTGTAGCACGGGTCATCACGCTTTATTTAGGAGAAGGTAAAATGGCCCTTGTGCAAGAGAAACAGCCAGGAATAAAGACCAAAATGGAAAGAAGTGGAGCTGAAATACTCCAATGGAGGGGAGGGGTTCATAACATTTGTGCTTTACACACAACGCCATGAAGAAGACTGTGAAGAAAAGGGGAGAGGAAAGGAAAAGAGAAGAAGAGAGAACTAAATAGAAAATAAAACTACACAAAGAGAAATATATATATATTTGATAAAGAATTCTTATATAAAAGGAAACATAAAGAAATCCTCACACTCGTAAAAGGACAAAACTAAGAAAGAAATATGAGCAGAGAGATGAAAAGAAAGAGCGTGGACAAAGATGTCAAAGTTCTTATTGTTTGGTCTACCAGTGACGTGGAAGTCACGGCTTGAATCCCTATCGAGTATACCGAGAGTGTTGGGTTATTTTTACCGAATAGTTTCCCATCCCTCTTCCACGCAAATGCGGATGCGTTTTTTCTCAATTCTAAATTACTCTCTCTTAACACGATAAAGTAATAAAAATGAGTAAAGCCCGGAAAGGTAGTGAGACGTGGATCAAAAAAATATAGAGTTTAAAAAACATTGACTAATAGAATGTGAAAAACATGAACATATATACTATAATATTTAATCTGAGCAGTATTTGTTAAACTGAATATACTGGTATGTGTATGTGTTTATAGTGTGTTTGGGGGTGCGTGGGGGGAGGGGATGATGAGGGTATGGGTGTGTGTAAGGAATTTTTATGTGGGGCATGGTGGAGGGGATTGTTTATGTGTGTGTGGGGTAGGGTGTTTTGTGTGTGTGTGTGTGGGGTAGGGTGGTTTGTGTGTGTGTGTGTGTGTGTGCATATATATATATATATATATATATATATATATATA
>CABFWO010005243.1:23461-48771 GCA_902155825.1 Timema genevievae
TATATATATATATATATATATATATATATATATATATAAAACATAGTAAATTAAGTTGGAAATATGAGAAGTTAGCATTTTAGTAAGAATAGATGACTGAATTAAAAGAGCATATTGGAGAGAGATAATTAAGCTACAGGTAAATATGATAATAAAAAAGATATAGAAGAAACAGATGCATCCCAATTTTCATATAAAAGGCCTTATCATACAGCTAAAATAGCTTATCTACTTTCACGTAATCATAAGTCAAGCCATATTATCTGCAGTTGTCACTTTTGATAAACATACCGATAAGATTACACTAATAGTATATTAAAATGATTTTTTGTTGGCAGCTAATAAATAAATGTGTGTTTTAAAAGAGGTCCTTCCATTGAAAATTGGGCTGTAGATAATAAAGAGAAGAGGAAGTAAATGAAAAATTTGAAACAAAGAGAAAGCGACTCACAAGAAAATGTATAGGTACAATTATTTAGAAAGAAGACAAAGTAAACTTCTTTCTTTTTTATTTGCACAAATAGTGAGTTAGTCTTAGTTAAAGACATGTCTAGAGCTAGAGAGAGAGAGAAAGAAATGCGTACGAAAGATGAATAATATGGTTAGTGTTACAGGCCTTGCCACACGTCATGAATCTAATTTCCCCTAGAAGTGCTGTGGTGACAGGTTAACAGAGAGCGTCTCTGTACAGGAGAAGATGTCTGTGACAGACACTTTTAGTTGGCAGGAGACTTAGTTCCATCTCCGTGTAAGTTACAGCTCGATTCATCTCTGCTGTACATTGCACTATACTAATCTAACCTTAAGCTGGGTTTATATTCGTGCATAACTTGTAACTAATAACGTGACCTGGCAGTCTAGGGGTAAGGTGTCAGACTTCTGTGCTGAGGGTCCGGGGTTCAAACCTCGGTCCCGGCACAGATTTATCTGATTGCCAAACCCTTCCTTCACCCCTGACAAGACGTGTATTAATCACAACTTGTGGGTTTGTGGAATGTCAGGCCTCCACCATGGTTCGGATCCCACGTTAAACTGTAGGTCCTCCATTTCATCTCACAATCACCCTACCATTGTACACTAGCCTAAGTGCGTATAACTGAACGGGTAGTAAGACGCGGTGCTAATAATAATAATAAGTAATAAATAACGTATATCCCGTCTCAGTGGCCGAAATGGTCTAAGGCGTGAATCTCATGTTAGACTGGCCAGTTGATGACGGGGAGATAGGGGTTTAATTCCCGGTCGGGTCTACAGTGGTTTCTCACTCTCCTTCCATGCAAATGCCAGTAGATAATCTCTAAGATGCTTCCTTATTCATCCCTGCCCCATTATCATATATGTATAGCCTGAACAGGTCAGTAGAACGTGGTGATAAAACATATTTTTTTAAAATTTAATAGTTCATAGCACATAATGTGCATAAACTTGAAACACATTACTTTCGATTAAAGTTAGGCTAAGTTTAATCTGTGTAAACAAATAAAACAGAATAAGTACGCAACTATAAGTCAAGACAGGATTTTCCATGTTTAATGTATTTACGTTTTATTTGGCTAGTATTTAATTGCCTACATAACATTGAAACAAAATACATGAATTCTTAAATGCATCTTAAAATGGACCTGCATATTCACAAAATTATATTTTTTTTCAATAGTTTTTTTTGCAGGCTTGTTTTTTTGTTGTTGTTTTTTCGTCTGAGACTTGGGTTGTTTGGTTTATTCACAAAAATGTCCTGTAGGAATATTCCCAACAGGACGAAGATTTAAAATAAAATTCTGTGGAAGTGTACGTATATGGTAGGCGTGCCACTGGATGACACGCAAACACAATTCATGTGACAAGCTGACATGAAAATAAATATCAACACAAAATAAAACTTTTCTCAACGTGGTATAATTTGTTTATGTCAATAATATTTCGACATCCCTGTTAAAGACAAGCTACAAACCGAACATAAATAACATGACTAGAAAAATACATGTTTCAAAATATTATGTAAAAGATAATATATCATGTTTTTAATTTTATTATATATATATATATATTAATTTATTGTTATTTTTCACTAAAGGTGTTTTTAGCACCACTTCTTACAACCCATTCGGGTTATACGCTTATGTACCAATTACGCTAGGGGTTTCAGGCATTAGGAAGGCTTATTTAGATTAAGTATACCCGCATTTGCGTTGAAGGAGAGAGTGTAAAACCATTTTGGAAAAATCACCCTCAGTAGAGCTGACCAAGATTCTAACCTTGATCTACCCATCGTCAGCACACTAGTCTACTGTGAGAATAATGCGTTAGAACATGTGGCCATTGAAGAGGGTACTAAAGGTGTTACTTTCAATGTTTTTACTTTGTTATTGAAATTAATATTGTCTAAGGCATTCACTTTGACAATTTAATGAATCTTCCATCTTTAACGTTTAGGCATTATTAAAATATTTACAAATTGTTTGACTAATTCATTATATTTAACAGTATTCAACCATTTTTTATTATTAAATTCTCATTAATAAACGCAAATAAGGTGTAGCACATTATACCAGTTATAAATTCAGCTAGTACTTAAGTGGCACACTGGTTGTAAAAGTTTTGCCATCCCTGGTATACTTAGAATTGTAAAAATGAACAAAATATTTTTTTAAATGGAAGCCAATGCTGTCAAGGAGCAAAAAGTAGAGTGAATGTGTATACTCCTCAGTGGAAGAGGGGGAGTGTCATCATCAGATAAACTAGATGTCTTACCGGGTGAGCTGTTCATTTTATTCCTCCTTTTTCTATTTAAAACATTGGTGTCTAAGCGTGATGGTGCCTAAGGATCATCCATAAATCACGTAACGCTGTTTAGAAGGGGGGGGCTTTTATTAAAAATAATTTAAGAATAGTACTCAACCCAAAGGTTTTTTGGATCCTCAACAGTTCCATAGTCATCTGTAAAGCCTAGGGAGCACAGAAGTAACGTACTAGGGAAATGAGGAGTGAGGTAATTTCCTGTTGCTTTCCTCAGTGATCCAGAAGGTACTATATTGCACATCAGTCTGCCAAACTAACTGAAATGCATATACCAACTGACCCTACAACCGATACCTCCATTTCGTTCATCACAGGGACTGGCTCTATATTGAATTCTGAAAATTGAAAAATGACACCTGGACACGGGAATCGAACCCGGGACCTTTGGCTTAGTACGCCAATATTCTAACCACTGAGCTATCCAAGATTCGTCCCGTGCCTAGGGTCATTCTTCACTCATATTTTAAGGCAGAGTCTATGATGGACTTAAGCTAAGCCAAAGGTCCCGGGTTCGATTCCCGTGTCCAGGTGTCATTTTTCAATTTTCAGAATATGATATCTAGATGGAGTAATTACCACTAATAAGCATAAATAATAGCTCTGGCTATTAATTATTTCTATATTGAATGTTATTACTAGTATCGTGCCACTTTTATATTTGTCAAAGCCATGAGTGAGACAGATCAATGAAAGTAACAACTTCCTCTAATCCATAGCAGAAGATACGTAGTGCATTATAAACACTACATCTGAACATAGATGGATCTAGGTGGGCTCCTTAATAAAACAGCGAGTGGAAAGTTGGATGGGAAAAGGCAAGAACATATAAAACGTAGGATGGATATTACTAAGTGCCGGCAAGTAGTTCGATAACTATTATTTTGGTAACCTTTAGGGAGGGCTTTACGTTTCTTTCCCTTTAGTAGGGACGTGTTTCGATATTTTTATCCTCATATTTTTTATATATATTTTTTTGTGGAATCCAGACGTGAGGTTTTCAACTAAACCCTAATTTATAAAAACAAAACATAGCTGGGAATGATGATTTGTTGTTGATACTACTAGATTGTTTCAATTTATCCCTATTATTTTATATTTCCCATCACACTTTTCGTTTTATAACCTATACTTCGTTTATCTAAATCTTCAGCTCTTTGAATATTGAGCTAAAAAGCTACATATTTTTATTAGGATTCTGGTAGAAGGAACTTATATAAAATACAAAAATATTTTTATGGTAACTTTTATGACATGTTATTATATTATCAATGTTATTTAATTTGTATTGATATCATCCATGAAAAGTGATACTTGCCGATCACATTATTTTACTCAAAAATGTATGAGAGTTATTTTAGTAACTTTTATAACCGTCAAAAAAATGACTTCTTGTCGAAATCAGATGGTCTTATTGTGAAGATGCATAGTTGTATTAAAAATACTTCAATCATAACTATCGCCTTGGTTTTATTTACAAATATGATATGAGATAACAACAAACTTATATTAAATTACTAATCAAATTCTCACCACCTGATTCAGTGTCTGTATTATCTAAGGCTTCACTCTTGTGATAGACTTGTCTGCTGATGACGGGGAGATCAGGGTTCAAAACCCGGTCCCGTCTACTGAGGATGGTTTTTCCTAAATGTTTTCCCACTCTCCTATCGTTCAAATGCAGCTATATTACCTCTAAAACGCTTCCTTCCTTATCCCTACCTAATTAAGCTGCCCGGCATGTTGTCAATGCACGATAGATAGAGCGCGCCACGGACATTGCACGACAGGCTAGGTAGCCCACACACGTAATCAGCAGTCTGGTGTCACGTGCTTGGTAGCTTTCTCAAGTGTACGGTTTTGAGTTCTATAAGGTGTGTATTTTGTTTAAATGTTTGTCTATTTTTCTTATTAACGATTAAAAATGTCACTGCATCTTTCATCTCTATGTTGGATTATCCTTTACATTTTATTCTCCATGGACAGTGGTGACTCCGATACGTCTCAATGCTCCAATATTTTTTAATACATATTGATACTACTCTTGACCACCACACTGCATTATAAAGAAAGCAAGTAGTGAGGGGGTAAATTTCCCCTATTTTCTCCTCTGTCTAAACTAGCTTCATCTCCAAATCCCTGCTGTATTCTCCGAGTTGCCAAGTATGATGGTATTCGAGAATAAAACCTCGTGCACTGTGAAATTGCTTGCCGTAGAGCCCGTTGAATTAAGATTCTAAACAAATAGCTTTTTTTTTTTTAAAGAGAAGTTAATTCAAAACAATGCAAAATTAATTTAAATTTAAATATGCACTACTTTTGGAGGTTAATTAAAAGTTTGTATTGTTTGTAAGATTGACTTTATTTATCATACCTAGTTTTCTGTTTATTTCGTCTGGTATAGTTGAAAGCTAATTTATTCCTACACATCTTGAAAAAAAAAATCTTCCCATTGCAACTGACATTAAATTAAAGAAAAGTTGTTATTAAATTGAAAAGAGAGAGATTATTCTTCTAGAAAAATTGCACTAACTATACTAAGAACCACGTCATTGGTCACACGGTCTAAGTAATTTACTGTAATTACTCGTAATTTCCTGGATAGTTGGTGACTAGAGTATCAGGGTTCGAAGCCTGGCCTGGTATGATAAGGTTTTTTAAATTGTTTTCTCATTCTCTCGGCAAGAAAGTGTGTGTACATTTACTCTTAACTATACCTTCCTCATCTTTAACCCATTAGAGTAATTAATTAAAGTGAATATATCACGGGCGGGTAATTAGGCGCAGTGGAAAGAAGGACCAACATCGGTGGGCATATGGTCTGAATGTTAGACTCATCTACTCTAGTTTGCTGGTGACGGGGAAGTTGAGGTTCAAATCCCGGCTGGGTGTACTGCAAGTGTTTTAACCCTACACGGTTTATCCCTTTCTCTCCACGCCAATGAGGATTCCTTTCTCCTAAATTACACTACTCATCCCTATACCTTAAATAAAGATTTGTTTATGTTCACCACGTCTTACTACCCGTTTGGAATATCCACATCCTAATTGAGTAGGGACGAGAAAGATATAATGTATACAAAATGTACTCTCATTTGGATGTAAGGAAAGTGGGAAACAGTTAAAGATAAAGTACCCTTGGTACACTCAACTGAGACTATAGATCTCATATCTCCATCATCAGCAATCCAGTATATTGCTAGAATGACGTCTTAGACGATTCAACCACAAATTCTGGCGATAGCGGTACTGCCAGAACTTCTTCTTCATCACTGTCATTTTCGTTGTTGCCTATTTGTATGATGAAAGGTTGGGTTTCTGATTGGCTGAATGCAAGCCAACACAACTACATAAACGCAAGAGATGCACAATATTCATCTCCTCCCGACAAGTGACTGCGCTTCCGTGTGCTGGTGTAGAGATAAACAATATTACGAACGCGAGTCTGACAATTGGGTGCGACTGGTTGCAAACTAGTCATTTGATCATGCGCTTTGGTGGCAACAACCAAGTCGCAAAGTATGCCCCTAACTCATAGACTATTCTTTGGTTTTAGAAACTTCAAATTCAAAATATATTTGCTCAATACTACAATATGACGTCAGACACCACGTGACTATGAATATTGTCGAAGCATTTTAGCGGTATGGTTAATCGATTAAATTTTTTCCCTAAGCCAGACTGGGTGCGGTGCAGTGAACAGTATATTTTTAATTTTTACCTACTCTAGCACAATATGTGGGTCGGTTTCGGTCGATGAATTTTATTTTTCAACAAAATTACTCTTAAACATCATAAATACATATTAGCAGATGGGTTGCTATGGTCATTTTTGTATCATGGAATAATGGCAAAAATACTTTACACAGGATATACATTTTTAAAGACCAACTACACTATCCTACCAAATATTAATATATCTTATTTTAACGGGTGCCCGACACCTTAACCCAGTCTGTCCAGCGTGTCTGCTTACTCAGATAAGGGTCCCGAGTTCAATTCCCGGTATGGCCGAAAATTCATCATTGATGAAAATATGAGTTTACCTTTTCACATTGATAAATTGACGTCCGGGGACTGGTTGTTGTGCCCATCCTAGTCTTAAGGTAGATTGTAAGGTAAATGAAGCTACGAAAGGCCTAGCAAGCCGGTAGTGAAAAATAAAAAACTGTCCAGGACCATAGGCTGGAAACAATAATGGATATAATTTTAACGGGTATAGTATATATTATATTTTTTAAATGTGTTGCTAGGAAGGTATACTTTTTATTTTGTAGAAATTCCCAAACGCATTTTTGTAGGGCCCCTAAACGATCAGTCAGACTGTCAGTATTAATAATTAATATTGACAGTTTGACTAATCGTGTAGGGGTAGTACTGATTGACTGATGGACTGACTTACAAAAATACTGATGCTATCCTAATTTTATGATCAGATCAGTATCAGTCCATCAGTCTTGCAAGTGGTAGTAGACTGACAGTAAGACTGACAGTGTACAAGCCTTCGTCAGTATTTCCTTCAGTCTCAGTATCAAACATGGACGCGGAAAAAGCAGACGTGATTGCCCCAATCGTGATCACAGATAATGTGGTGTAACGATCAGAGTATGTGGAGCGGAGACTGATAAAAATAATGACGTAAAGACTGACCGTGTACGGTCTCTTTGTAAATACCGTGTAGGGGCCCTGAATAGGTTACAGGTACAGGCATTAAAATAAGGTCATTACAAGGGCTTTTTATTACAAATAAACTCACATACAAATATTATATAATGCATATTTTGAACTTTAATCAGATCAGATATAGAACATAAATATCATGAAATAAATAACGAAGCAGATAATGGGAAGACGCAGACGAACGTTCATGTAATAATTATTTTCAACCGCTGTCTGACAATATTTAGTATTGTCAAAATAAATACCATTTCGTCTCTAAATAAAAGAATACATTAATTGTTTCGTTAATATCAATGCCCATTCAAGATCACAAACACTCAAAATATTCAAGTTTATACTTCGTTAATGAAGAAATATGATACGTTTTCCTGTGACACAAAATATAATTTTAAATGCTGTATCGTTGAAATTAAATGTATATGTTCTATGTATGTAAAGGAGACCTGGTGGTCTAGGGGTAAGGTGTCAGACCTCTGTGCTGGGGGTCTGGGGCTCAATCCTCTGTCCCGGCACAGATATATTTGATTTCCAAACCCTTCCTTCACCTCTGAGAAGACGTGTATTAATCACAACTTGTGAATGTTTGGAATGCCAGACCTCCACCGTGGTTCGGATCCCACGCTAAGCTGTAGGTCCTCCATTTCATCTCACAATCACCCTATCATTACACATTAGCGTGAGTGCGTATAACCCGAACGGGTAGTAAGATGCGGTGCTAATAATAATAACTATGTATGTCTATGAACAATCCCTTGACCCTGACTCTAAAGCTTACCTTGGATGTTTACACTATAGCATAGGTTATACGAGAGGCCCATAGTTTAATCCGTCAAGGAGAGACTTCAACAGGATAGATGGAGTGTACTTAAATAATATTTAAAAAAATATTATTAGGGCTATCAGAAAATTAAAGACAAGTTTCCACAATTAGATCCAATATTTTAGCTCAGTCGGTAGCCTGTCTTCCTACTGAGATAAGGGTTTCGGATTCAATTCCTGGCATGGCTGAAAAAATTATCATTGGTGAAATGTGGTTTTCGCCTTTTACAGTGATGAATTAACGGCCGGGGGTTTGATGTTGTGTCTGGTCTAGATTTAAGTTAGTTTATAAGTCATGTGCTGATATAATCAGTCGGTTCAGATAGTTCACGTTAAATACCTTAAATATATGGGTGAAAAAAATTAAAACCATTATTATTGCTATGTGTGTTGGAAATAAACAGATACAGTCCAATTTTTATATAAAGAACGATTTATAAAATACAAACATATATTTTGTGGTCAACATTGATAACATTTTACTAAGTTATTAATGTTATTCTATAGGTATTTATAATATCCATAAAAATCGAAAGTTGCTGATAAATTGACATGACGTATAATTTGTGAAAAGTAGGTTTAGTAATTTTTCTATCTGTCAGGTAAGGTCCCTTTCCATGAGAATTGAACTGTAGTAGAGAACAAGCGCTGAATCCCTCAGAGGGTTTGAGTCTCATCAGAAAGCGACGATGTGAGTAATTTAGTGCCGCGCGTCAACCTATTTCCGTACATCACTGCGTCTGTTCCGATAGACCCATTTCCTATCCCCTTTTCTCCCGAATTTGTCCATGTTTGATCTTCACATCCAGAACTGGAGTGGTATTGGCTGGCATGCCTCGTGCCTCACGGAGGGCCTCATCCTAATTACAGCCCTCAAGGCCTCTACCCAATTACACAAATTTGGCGAGAGCCTTCATTACTCCGACCCTCCAAGGAGGGATCACCCCCCTCTTTCCCTCTTCCTCCTCCAATCAATCAATAAAACAGGCTTCTAGAAGGTAAGATCTTAGATCTCTTTAATCCTCATCCCAAACAGACTGTTTGGGCCTCACAATTCCCACGGGGTTTTCCAACCCGAGATCCATACTAAAATGGTCTACTAAGGCAGTTTAAGTGAATACAATCACGTTTTGGGGGGAACCCTTCAGGTTGTATTAATTCTAGGACCCTTACCGGCGGCCACTCAGCCTTAGGTCTTAAGAACTCTCTTCACCCCACGGATAACACCTAACTTTGAGAGATAACACAGCTCCAACAAGACGAGGCAAAAAGTTGCGGTTTTCTGTATTAAACTCCAGATTACCTTGGTGGCGAAACCTTTACGTTGGTGCAACTCCACATAACTATTATTTAATTTAGAATACCCCATGCTATCATGTAAATAAAATAAACGTTTTCCTCCTACTTACTTGAGATCTTTTTCTCTCACACTTAACGTTAACGTTTAATTTTTGGAGCCCTCTAATTGTTTCTAAGGCGGTCAAATGTCCATTACTAAGGCCGTGTTATTGTACATAATATTTTCTTATAGGATTATAAAAGCTGCATCTAACCTAACAGGGTTTTACGTATCGTATTTTTCATCTATAAAAAAAGTGTTGTTGACACCTTGGTAACCTTGTAACCCCAAATGAGGTCGGGACTCCCTCAAGATTGCAAACCCCTGCTCTAGAAAACAGTGGGATTGAAACTGGGGAGACAATTTCACCATAATTTTTATCAAATAAAATAAAAAATGTAAAAATAATCAATTTGATATTTAGATTAACTTATTTGAGGTATTAACGAGTACTTTCTAAACCGACTGATTATATCACCACACGACTTATAAACTAAATTAATTCTAGAACAGACACAGCACTCAACCATTCATTTATCACTGTGAGGGGTGGTGGAGGAGGGAGAACTCAAAGATAACTTTTTTTTTAACGTACCAAGACTTGAACCCGAGACCCTTAGTTATGTAGACAAATACGTTATCGACTGCGCAAAGGTTTTGGACCATTCTAAAATGAAAATAAAACTATTAGACTGATCATAATTTCGCCGTTGTCAAGGGAAGAATGTAAAAAAATCCCTTCGATAAGTTTTATTATTCGGAAAAGATCTTGTATCTAATTTCTGGGTAAATCGACCACGATATGGGTTCTTAAACTTTCAATAAACTCTTTAGCCGTTTACATATAGTTCAAGGCTTGAATCTTGGCTGGTTACATATAGATACAAGTAAACAGATAGCTGCTCCTCCAGGTTGACATAGTGTGTGGCAAAAATAACTTTTTATAAATTGGAATTACTTTAAAATTATATTACTTTAGGGGATATTAAGATTTTACTATATTTATCAGATTTTATCCATATTTCATATGTCTGATAATAAGAACTATATGACGCTAACCCGCAAGCTAGCTATATCGACCAATCGGTCACCGCATGTTGGCGAAGATAGTGCTAACATTTGCTGGAAGAAGGTGTAATATAATAAGCACAATGAACTTTTAGGTCATTAGTCTAAGTTTTCCGGACCAGAGCCGCTACTTATTTATTTAAGTAGTTCCTCATTTTTCCTCACGAGGTTGAGTCCACCCCGTTCTAGAACCACTGCTTCAAAGAAAAATCTGGAAGCACTGGAAATCTAGCCCGGGACCTCTGGATCTGTAGTCAGGAAATCTGACCATTAGATCACAGAAGCGTCCATGTCTGATAAAGTAAACAAAATTAATAACGTAGAAAAAATTTAAATATAATGGTGAATATAGTATTTATTTTTAAAAAAGGTGTTTTTAATATTTATTTCTGATATATAAAGACATTCTAAATTTGTATAAATAACTAATGAAACTGATGTGAGAAATAATTCCACAGAAATATGTACAATACTAATTATAAAATTTATATAAAACCTTGAAATTAATGTGATTCAGATTCAAATCCAAGCCGATTGTACTAAGGTGTTATAAATAAAAGGCTTCACCCTCTCCCTTCAAGCAAGTGCTGGTACATTAAATCTAGTATCTACCTTCTTAGTCCCCATCTCATTAGTGTGATTAAATGTGGTTATCCAGAATGGTTTGTAAGACGCAATGCCAAATAAAACAGAATTTGAATAAATTTAAAATAACAACCTTTAACTATTTTTACTAGCACCATATCTTTCTACCCGTTTGGGCTATACTGCTATGTACTAGTTACTTAAATATGTTAGGGGTGAGGACAGTTGAGAGTAGAGGAAGTGTATCCACATTTTCGTGGAGTGAAAGTGGAAAACCAACTTAAAAAACTACCCTCAGTAGGACCTTCACCCTACCGGAATTGAACCTCGATCTCCCAGTCATCGGCAGTATAGTATATTGTGATAGTGATGCCTTAGACCATGCAGCCACCAAAGCGGGTTTTAGCTCATAATATATATTTTATAATCAATGTATAAATATATATATAATCTAGAAATGAAATTGACTATCCATATCCTTTGAATGGTTTATTGTTCTATATCGTGTAACATTTTTACGTTCTTTGTCCTGCATAGCTTTGTATATTGTGTTTCAAATTGTATTCACAAAGTGCAATGGGATGTGAATAGGGAAATGGAATACCCAGATATATTCCAACATTTGGACACGACCAAGAGGAAATAGAATGCCCAAAACAGATTTATTCACACAAATGTACATAATGATATTCATACCTCTTCCAAGTCTAAACGGCCCTGGTTCGCTAACGTTTACTAAATATTTATTAAACATATCACTTAGCATATTAAATTGTGAGACCAAACATGTACAGTCCATTTACATCTAAAGGTAAAAGTTTTACCTTGTCAGATGGCATAGCTTAAAACAAGCAGTGTGGTCCAAATACGGCCGCGCTCACTGAAAATGTGGCCCTCACAGTACGCTGAAGGAAAATTAAAGCAAAATCTTTGGAGGTAGATGTAAAATAGCTAATTATTCAAATAAAACTACTTATTTAAAAAAGGCTATGATTGTATTTATTCTGAAATTATTTTATTCATAAAAATATGTATAAGTATACTTTTAAAATTCTAAGCTGTTTTGTGAAAGTGTGTTTTGTGTGCATCTTTCATTATACATTTATGAGAGATTAATAAACTTATTTGACACTAAAATTCGAAATATTCTACCAACCAAAAATACAATCTATTAAAAGAATTGAAATAAATTGTTTATCGAGTGTTTATAGGCTTGTATTAAGTTGAAAGGATTACTTACTATAATTTTCAGCCGACGGAACGAACTTTTAATCAGATTTGGCCTTTGGTATGAATAAGTTGGACCGAACTGGCTTAAGGTCATTAAAAAATAACAATTTTATTAGAGAGTTTTAAGAGGCTATAAATATATCCTTCCAAAATGCAGTCCAATTTTCATAGGAAAATGTTGTTAGGAAATACAAACTTTTTTGCGGCTAATATTGATAGCATTTTAATATTCATTAGTATTATTTTAAATGACAACTGCAGATTACTTGACTTGATGTTTGAACACGTGAAAGTACATATACTAGATTTTCTAGTAGTCAAATAAAGTTCTTACTATGAAAATTAGACTTTATTTGATTCAGTTAATCTCTGGAACAGATTTTGGAAAAGTAGTTATAATGTCGAGCTACAAACATATTTGACATCTGATGTATTTCAAGAGATCAAATAAACTAGTATCTAAATAAATGTGAATTTAAAACCTTTTAAGCAAATCTCTCTTCCTTTGAAATACATTCCTCAAAACGCATTGTTTTAAATTAAATATTGATATTAACAAACCTTTATAGCATGATTTTTCAATTTTAATTAATTTACATCTATATATTTAATAAAATTATAAAACCTGACATATCTGTAGAAATTTATATTGTATGTACGTGAAAAGCTATGCAAATCAGAAAAACCCTTTTAATTTTACAATGAAATAAGAAAATTGAATCTTCAACTAAATTATTTTAAGCGTTGTATTTTATTGTTACCCCGTATTTTACCTAATAGTAGCCGGGGGACGTGATAGCAACCGGTTGGGGGGGGAGGAGATTGTTAATAGTAGCCAGGGCTATTATTAGGTCATATACAGTAATTTTTTAAATGTTAATAATAGTAATACTATCAACATAGTTTTAATAATAATAATAATAATAATAATAATAATAATAATAATAATAATAATAATAATAATAATAATAGCCTACTATATACAATTAATTGTGTTGAGGTTTGTCTCAGATTAGCTCGTAATTAAGGTGAACTCTGATATGAAACTCGTCTGTGATAACCCACTCTAAATAGCTTCTACTAATTAGAATTACTGTTGCCCTTCGAGGAACGAATGCTAGTGAACGCTGCATCGGTCTAATCCGCCCCTCCGAGCCTGTCTGTCTGTCTGTCAGTCTGATGCTGATGATACTGCTGTGTTGTTTCGCCTAGGCTAGGGCGGATTAAATCCACACTTGCGGAATAATTCTATAAACAGTTCGGTTAGGGGGCCAATGGGCAGTGCAAATCTCTCTCCCCTCTTTAAGGTGTTGCCAAAATGTGGCTTACAGGTCATATCTGGCGATACGAAATATTTGCGGTGTCGTGTCGTGGATTGTTGCCAACCCGCCTCGGTGGGCGTGTGCTCTATGGCATCATTCTCACAATAAACTAGACTGCCGAACATGGGGTGATCCGAGTTCGAATCTCGGTCAGGTGTACTGAGGGTGGTTTTCCTTTAATGATTTTTACACTCTCACTCCACGCAAATTCTGGTATATTTTCGTTCAATTCAACCTTCCTCATCCCTATCACATTAAAATAGTTAATATATTATATTTGTGTAACCCGAATAGGTAATGAAACACAGTGCTGAAAAAAGAAGAAAATTATTGTTGACAGGGAAATTAGAGTATGTCTAAACTACATATGTGAAATGTCATCAGGTAATAGAACACTCATTGGTCAGGTATAAATATTCTTATGTGAGGTGTGTAGAGCAGAGCTAATATATGATTAGTCAAACGTGACTAAAGGGTTGAGGGCATATCAATACAGTTTTAACAAACTCTACTTACCCTGGTAGCAGGTGATGAATATGGCCAGAAGTAATTAAATCCATCCCACTAAAATCCTTAGCTATAATCATGAGATACCAGCCCGAGCTTAAACTGGAACCTTTTGGAAATGTTCACAGTTGTACGACTGACTATCCCTAAGGACGTATAACTTAGCACTCCCAACATCTGTGAAACTCTACTAAGTCAAATCTAAAGCTAGATAACAAATATTTCCACGTCCACCGGACCGAAAAGAGCATAACCATTTCATGCCATGTTTATCTCATGTTGTGGTAAAGATCGCATTGCTAAGCCACCCACGAGAGATTTTTTCCGGTTCGAATCTCGATGGGGTTGAAATCTCTTAGTATTTTGGTGGTGCGAAAGCAGGCGAAGCCCAAGCAATCCATAGTTAACCCAAATGTTTTGTTAATTGTGCACCCCATCTTACTACCAGTTTGAGATTTCCGCATTTAATTACAATAATGGGGATGAATATGGTAGATCTTAGAGGAAACCTATCCACATATGTGTAAAAGGATATTAGAAAATATTTAATAAAAACCACCATTAATTACCCTAGTCGGGATTCGTAAATCTACCACCTCATCACCGAAAAACAAGAATATATATGTTTAGGCTTAGTTGGCGTGGTAACCAATGTAGAGCTTTTATCTTTGTGCATCACTGCTTATTACACGTTAGGCCTATCCACAAAGTTATACTAATGGGATAGGAACGAGAAAGTTAGAGTACATACGAAATGTACCCGTGTTTGCGTGAAGGGAGTGTGAGAAACCAGTAAGGAAGAGAATCCTCAAAACACCTGACAAATATTTGACCTCGATCTCTGTCATCGTCAATCCTGTATATTACGATATTGACGCCTTAGACCATGTGACCACCTACTAGGGTTTCTGGTGGTTGGTTTATACATTTCCTCTAGTGGCGCTTCTGTCAGTATAGTGGCAAGTATATAACATTTAGCTTTGTCGGATGTACATATTTTCTGGATGGTGTTTCTAGATAACCGTTCTTCTGTTTGCAATCCCCCCAAATTTTGACTTGCCATTTTATTATTTATTTAGGCATGTCTCTCTTCTTCCCTCTATTTCCTTTCTAGCTTCAGACGCGTTTGATACGAAAAAGTATAGGCTTTTCTCTCTTCGTCTCTTTGATATATAGCCTTGGTTTAGTTCAGTAATTAATACATCTCCATAGTTTAACTCAACTAAACTATCCACATCAAAGCTTACTCAGCTCACACCAGGTCACGCAGTCTTAATAATATCAACCTTATTTAGTATGTGTTGTCGGTGGATGGAAAGTTGGGTCGGGTGTACTGAGAGGTCTTTTTTTTTTCCTTGGATGGTTTCCCATTCCCTCCTCCAGTCAAATGCGGGTGCAGTCACTTTAAATTTACTTTGCTCATCTCTACAATACTAGCCTACTTAATCTTTCGAAGCGTATAGCTTGAACAGATAGTTAGAAAACTGATGTAAACTAAAGTCAGCCTTTACATAATGAGGGTCTGACATTTCAATTCATTCGGTGACTTGTCTGCCATTTAATATTAACAATTGGTTCAGAAATTGTACGTAAGATGTTAGTGTAGGTAACGCGAGGAAATAAATGTTTTTTCAGTTTTTATGGTAACAACTTTTTTTGACCATAATAAATCAAATATTTCTCCAGTAGAAACATAGAGTTTAACTTTCTTCACATGGTGACCTCAACAGTTCTTTAATATCTGCCAAGGGTGTCCTGGAATTTAATGACAACTTTATCTCTTCATTTAAAAAGTTTGTCATCTAATGCTGCTATGCTCATGAACGATATTCAACAACTTTTGATATCACAATGAGAAGAAAATTAAACTCTATGATTTTATTAGAGAATTATTAGATTTATTTTGCCCAAAAAAAGTTTTGCTATCAAAACTCGTGTTCCCTAAAACTCCACCCTAATCCTAGCCTGCCTCTCATTAGGGGGCCTATATCCAGCCATGATTTCAGTTTGTAGGTTGGGATGGAAGTAAGATGTTGATGGAACATTTGTCAGTTTGATAAACAGAGTAAATTTCAGGTTAATTTAGTCTGGTTTGCCAGTGAAGGGTTGGTTATAACTAAAATATGGGCCGAGTGTACAGTGTGGTTTTTTTCCTTTGGTTAATATTTGGCAAAGTCAGACTTACTAGCCTGCCTGAATCTGAACGAGAAGGTGCGGATTCCTATTTTGACTGGGTGTACAATGTTTATTTCATTAGTTACTACCATAATTAATACTGTCCACACACGAATAGGGGAGTATTTTATTTAATAGTTTACTCTTTTAACTTCGTGCCCTTAAATTGGTTGGACTGAGTTGAAGAAAGCTTTAGCGGGAAATAGTAGCGTTTGTCGTTATATATGCTACACGCCAATACTGACACTGCCCACTGCATTAAACGAGAAAATTTCTGCCCATTACGTGAAATGGCCTCTCCTCCAAATCATTTCACGAATTGCGCAAATAATTGCATTAACTCTTGCCCATTTTAACAACTGAAACTTATTATACTATGTATTACAAGCTTAACTGAAATTCGTTTAATGATGCGGTATTGTATTAAACTAGCTCAACCTAGCTTAACCAACCCTTACATTCTAAAACGATTAGATTTTAAATTAATTTAAAGACCAAACCCGTTCTTCTCTTGTCCATTTCACGTACCGGGCAATAACTCGTCCAGCTCATGAAATGGGTAAATTCACGAATGGGGTGTAATATATACATTGTTGTTCCTCACTGTGGGAAGCCCCTGTTTCTCCCATTGGAAAAGGCCAGGCAGCAGTGGAGGATATTTAATACGGTGATTCCTTGGTCTCTACGCCAGTCAGCCAGTCAAGCTCAGCCAGTCAGCCTCGGTCTGTCAGCCTCGGCCAATCAGTGGCTACCCACCTGGGTGCACCACCCATACGAAAGAGTTTATTAAATTGTCTTATGTTACGAAAGAGCAATTTGTTTAACCCTCTCTCTCTCCACCCTCACAATACTTCCCACCGCGACTCACGTTGCCGGGACTTCCTCATGTTCCACCACGACTAACGTTGCCGGAACATCCTTCTGTTCCACCGCGACTAACGTTGCTGGAACACACTCGCCGACATTTTTCCTACCCACGCGTGTCTGACCACTACGTCACCGCCGTCGGGACATCAACCAGTTACCCTCGAAGTCGAAGGGATGGATAACAACATACTTGCATTATACAAAGATGATTAAGGACTTGACCTGCTTCTGTGGTCGTATGGTCTAACGCGCTAGTCTCGCAGTGGACTAGGCTGCCGATGACGGAGATATTGAGGCTCGATTCTTTGTCGGGTGTACTGAGGGTTTGTTTTCCAAAATGGTTTCAACTATTCTTTCACGAAAATACGGGTACACTTCCTCTAAATATAGCCTTCATAATCCCTAAAACCACTAGCGAAATTAGTACATAAATGCATAACCCGAATGGTTAGTAAGACATGATGCTAAAAAAATTTGAGGACGTTCATACCTGTGACATGACGGCAAGTCAAGTAGGATTTCTCAATTTAATGTAGCACGTTTTAAGGGTATAATTACTTATTCAGCTCTTCAATCTTGCCATTGGTTGACACCCACTTTTCTCTTCCATTAAGCGTATTAATCCGAATGGGTGGTAAGGCGCAATACTTACAGTTAAAAAATGCTCTTCCATTATTATTTACTCTCAGTCATTCTCTTAATTTCCCTGTATCTTTTTGCATCAACATCTTTCATCACCTGCTTTATGTATTGCAATCTCGGCCGTCCTTTCCCCCGCCACATTTCCGTTTTTCTTTCCAAGATGTCGACCAAAACCTGTTATATGTATATGTCCTACCCAGGTTCCTCTTCTTATTTTAATTACTTTCCATACTGTCCTCTTTTCATTCTCACAGTTGAAAACCTCTTAAATTGTGACCCTCTCTGACCAAGATATCTTTCCTACTCTTCTCCAGCACCAAACGCCTCAATTGTTTTCCTTTCCCGCTTTCCTATAATCCATGTTTCTGACACATACAATGCTATATTTCATATAAAACTTCTACATGTTTTCCCCTTTCGTTAGTGTTTATATTGTCTTATGTTATCAATTGTGTTTTCGTATTTAAAACTAATTTTGCTTTAGCTATCCTACTATCAATATCTTCTGAACTTCTTCTCTACTTTCTAGTTTTATTTGATAGGTATGTAAAGCTATTAGTTTGTTTCAGTTGTTTTACTTCTATCGCAATATTTGTGGCTCCAGGTTGCTTACTACACGTCATCACTTCTGTTTTCCTTCTATTTATCTTCATATTGTATTCCTTCTGTAATATACCATCCAAGGGGGGACATGGAAAGAGCCTCCTCGTAGAATGCACTATTAGTACATTCGGGCGTCCCCTGGGCAACGGTACACGCGTACCGGCAGATCTTTCCACAAATTGAGCTACACTGATAATTCCACAGAATGAGAAAAATATTTTTTTTAGAGCCATTCTTGACAATTATATCACTCAATGTCGAAGGCATTCCATTCCAATCAAGGCAGTTTATAGGCCTTATGACGCGATTCTTGATAAATTAATTTTATGGTATCTCATTGCCTTCTATATCTCAGTTCTTTCTTTATCCGTTAAAACTGATGCAACCACGACTAAGGAAGTCCAGTGTTGAGCCATAGGGCGCCCCACTGATGAATGTCATCTCTGCCCCAACTTGATACTGGTAAAGACAGTGGCGCATCCATATAGGGATAAACGGGACATTTTTCCCTTCCAATAACTAAAAATAATTTCAATAATAACTAAAATGATAATAAGTAAAACTAGAATATAAGTCACGGAAATTGTGTAGAATGTAAAGACTACGTTTTAAGACCCATCTTACGAATTGACATCAAAAAAATACATGCTTACACACATTTAAAATCCCCCCAAATCGCAAATGATAAGTACAGAAATAATAATAATAACAACAAAGCAGTCAAGGTCGTTAAAAACAGTAAACTTAACAATTAAGACAAATATGTGTAGAGAGATAAAAATTACCAAGACCTTTTCTGTGGCCAAAATTGATTTTACTATATTATAAGTGATAGCTATTAATAATACATATCAAAAGTGACTGTTGAAGATCACATGACTTGACATACGTGAAAGTAGATCTAATTGTCTTATAAGGCCTCTTCAAATAAAAATTGGACTTAATAGAATGGTATGAAAATACTATTCTTTAATACTGAAATAGTTTTTGTTCAAGATTTATTTGATATTTTAAAAGAAAATACAATTATTATTATTATTATTAGCACCGCGTCTTACTACCCGTTCGGGTTATACGCACTTACGCTAATGTGCAATGGTAGGGTGATTGTGAGATGAAATGGAGGACCTACAGTTTAACGTGGAATCCGAACCACGGTGGAGGCCTGGCATTCCTCACATTCACAAGTTGTGATTAATACAATTATTAAAGTATAAATAAAATTACGATGAAATAAAGCCCTATATAGGCCTATGTATCTCAACCATATTTTATCTACAATTCAGGGTGTTTCCAAAATATGGTAATTTATTCCAGAGACAGCTTTGTATAAGTAAACAGACTTGAAACGGTCTAAGGAGCGTGCTTTAATTAACAAAAGTTCATCTAAAAAAAGGTATATTTGATAATAGATAGTGTTCAGGTTCTGAACTACTATGCTTGAAACAACTTGAAGAAGGAAGACGGGAAAGAATGAATAGTTAATTTAAAATATAATGTATTTTTTTTAATAAATCATTTTTATATTACAGATAATTGCTCCGAAGTGATTAAAAAAGATGCATTGATGTTTCATGTAACCACCTATCTGTTTAGTACTAAAGTGTATATTCTTGTCAGACCCAAAATGGACCCATTTTATGGGTATAAATTGACAAATTAGGACATTAATATAAATGTGTTAAACTGAATATGTTCAAGCGCTGTTAAAATTACAATTTTTTACCAGAGTTGAAAAGGTCACCTTCTCAGCTTAAAACCCACCCGCCCTCCCCCTTCCATAACACATCTCTGGATCCACTCAAGCTATGGGGCCCATATTAGGGTGTGGCGTAGCCCTTGAGACCCTATCCTAAAAATTTCCTTCAACCCCTTCTGCCCCCCTTCCACCCTAAAAGCATTTACAAAAAATTCCTCCACTTCTGCATATCCTCCTTTCCGCCCCCCAAACAAATCCCGGAATGGTTGGGCCCTGGGGACCCAGCTTCTGTTGGAGGATACATATCATGAAATAAATGGAATTTTCGTTTATCTCATAAATATTTTTCACGAAAGTAAAAATATATTACTCTGTAAGAATGTATTATAAAATATATTTATCATCGCGACCTAATAAGCATTAACAAGGCCAACGACATCGCCTACCTTTAGTTGTATTATTGATTTAAATATGTAGTTTAACAATAATATTAATGGCGTTAGAATCTTTATGGAAAACTTTTTTTTGATTTATGGGGTGGTTGCTGTATTTGGGGAATCTTAACAAAAATAGAGATGGTCTTGGAATCTCTATGGAATTTTGTTTCTTTATTGTTTTTGTTATTCATGTAGTGTTTGTTGTTTTTGAAGATTACTGAAAATATCTACATTTACGTCTCTTTATGATTTATTAATTTGAAAACAATATTTATTTTCTTTAGTTTAGACAAAGTCTTTACTAAATATATAAAATTTTTCATTTTTACCCAAGTATTGGGTAATTTACGCATGGATTCGTTATATTTATAGTTTCATTTTATTTCTCCATGATTCAACATTTCTAGCTATTTTAGCAATAGATAGTTGGTATACTGTAAATAGTGGTTTAATTATCTTCTACTATTCACGGCTTACCAGTCCACTACGCCTTTCAAACCCCGGAATTGTTCTAGTGAGATATTTGGTGGGAACGGACATCGTATTCAATGTAACTTCACAAAAGAGCACCGACAAGCCCATGTTTATGGGGCGGACCAACGTACTTTCCTTGTGAATCAATTTACATACATTTGAAAACACTCTATAGCACTCTCGTTTCAACATTGTCGCTATACGCGTGTTGTTTGTTTTTTGTGACTTGTAATAACTGTGCACAGGATGCCTCAGACTTTCCCTAAAAAAAAAACCTATTTATTCTTGTGCCTTAGATCAAGTGACCGCATATTCGGTAACCTCCAAAACCAAAAAATATAGAAAGCTTAAACTTTTCTTAAGCCCGAGTCGGGTTATACGCCTTCGTACTAATTATACTAATGATTTTAGGGATTAGTAAGGTTTTAATTGAGAGTAAATGCACCCATATTTGTGTGGAAGGGAGAGTGGAAAACCATTTAGGAAAAATCACCCTCAGTGCACCCGACTGGGATCGAACACCGATCTCCCTGTCTTCGGAAGTCTAGTCTAACACGAGAGTAGCGCGTTAGACCACGCGGCTGCTGAAGTGGATAAGATGAAGGGCCAGTTTCATTGTTAGATTTAGTAAGCCTAAAGTGCGAGTCGATACTAAATACAGCACGACACCTACCTAGACCAAAATGGAATGGGCCTGTTTCGCATATGAAACTGGCCCATTCCATTCAATTTCAGGTAGGTGACGTCTTGTATTTAGTATAGCGCCGCACTTTAGGCGTACTAAATCTGACTATGAAACTGGCCCGAAGCTTGTTTTCGTTGTGAGAATTAATATTATCGCCTCTGTAGTCTAACGGTCAAGAGTTATGCCGGGATCACGATCAACTTAACGTTAACTTAAAGTTAACTTAACGTAACTTAACGTAAAGAACCTCCTCGTGTGTTTAAATGGAGGCGATCACGATGCAGTTAACTTAACGTAAGAGATGTCCTGGGAGGTATTTTACTTTAAGTGAACTTTACTTGAAGGGTATCACGTGATCTAGCCAGCCAATCATTATGCGAGTGACGTCAACAGGGCTATTTAGTAACTCATTTGTTGGTATTATGACCAATGTTTACTCTTTAGCGTAAGTTCTAGTGATCAGACATTGAAACAAAATAATTAAACTAAAATAATAAAGCTAAATTTATCAAAATAGTTTTGTAATATATATTTATTATATCGATTGAAAACTGTAAACATTCACAGATAATCACTGTAAAACTAGTACAAATCACAGATCATATTCGAGAATGACGATGTTTGTCTCGAGTTGTTACGTTAAGTTACGTGAATCGTGATCACACATACGTTAAGTTAACTTTAAGTGAACGTTACGTTAAGATTGATCGTGATCCTGGCATTACAGGCCACAGATGCAGAGGTCCCGAGTCCGAGCTCCAGCAATTTCATATATATTATTTTTTAAGTAATTAGTCTGTAACGGGGTCAACTCAGCCTCGTGAGGACAAATGAGGAGCTACTTGAATAAATAAATAGTGGCTCTGGTATATAAAACGGAGATTGACGGCTGGAGGGTTGGTTGTGCTGACCACATGACACCCTCTACCCGTAAATGTTGGCACTATCTTCGCCAACATGGTATAGCTGCTCAGTTTTTTTAGCTCACTTGTGGGTGGACGCTACGGAGTTTTTTAGAATGAATATTCGAATATGCCGGATGCTTAGTAAGATACAGTGTACTATATACATTAAATATACATCAATATACTTGTAATTAATAAATTGTTTCACAGGAGAAGGTACACTCCATTTACCCTGAAAGGTAACTTGACCTATTACACTACTTTGTTTATGCTGAGAGGTATCTTGACCTCTTACACTACTTTGTTTACCCTGAGAGGTATCTTGACCTATTACACTATTTTGTTTACGCTGAAAGGTATATTGACCTATTACACTACTTTGTTTACGCTGAGAGGTATTTTGACCTCTTACACTACTTTGTTTACCCTGAGAGGTATCTTGACCTATTACACTACTTTGTTTACGCTGAAAGGTATCTTGACCTCTTACACTACTTTGTTTACCCTGAGAGGTATATTGACCTATTACACTACTTTGTTTACGCTGAAAGGTATCTTGACCTCTTACACTACTTTGTTTACCCTGAGAGGTATATTGACCTATTACACTACTTTGTTTACCCTGAAAGGTAACTTAACCTATTACACTACTTTGTTTACCCTGAAAGGTAACTTGACCTATTACACTACTTTGTTTACGCTGAACTGTATCTTGACCTATTACACTACTTTGTTTACGCTGAAAGGTATCTTGACCTATTACACTACTTTGTTTACACTGAAAGGTATATTGACCTATTACACTACTTTGTTTACGCTGAAAGTTATCTTGACCTATTACAATATGGTTCTATCTTATAAACTTGACCATAATGTAACCCATCAAGATAAGCTTACTACCTTTCAGGGTGAAATAGGTGTAGGCCTACAATGTATACACACTGGCTATACAACTTATCTCAGTTGGTGGCATGTCTGTATACTAAACTAAGGATCCCGGGTTCAATTCCTGGCATGGCCAAAATGTGTATTAATGTTTAAATGTCTTTTCCCCTATAATAATGATGAATTCACAGACGGGGGACGGATGTTGTGTCTGTTCTAGATTTAAGCTCGTTTATAAGTTGTGTGCTAATATGGTAATTCAGTTAAGAAAGTGCGCGTTAAGAACCTCTAATAAATGAGAACTCAGCACGGACTTTCTCACTCTATTGTTCAAAATTGAGATATTTACTCAAAACTCGTAATATATGTGAAACGAAATAATATACTCTAGCAAACCCAAACATAAATTGCGCTATACTTACGTAAAGCATTTTTTTAGTCCCGGTTTTAAATTTTATAATTTTATTTTTAAAGAATCAATGTCTTCATTTGTATATTTGGATCAATTAAAAAGAGATCGATATTGGGTCCGCAAGGGTCAACACTTCCTATTAACATTTTGACTTCCGGTTATAATTGTCGACATTTTACTAGGGGTTGCACATCCTAGGCTCATCGCATTGCTAATAAATTCCTCATTTATAAATTTAGAGCAATAAAAAAGGTAAATATTGACTGTTGAGTCTAAAATTATGGAGATAGGTCATTGCTGTACAAAAAATTTCACCTGAAAGGTTAAATAAAAAGGAACATGGATGTATCAGACTCATGGGGCTTACACTTTTAGTCTAAACACGCCACTTGGTTCAAAAGCTATAAGAAGCGCACTCCATGAAACACACACACTTGTATTGATCTTTATTCGCATGAAATAGGGAAAAACCACCCACGTAACATGACTTGTCAAATGCAACGTGTGTGTAGCCGACAGACATCGTAAAAAAAATATTAACACTATCGATCAAACTCGTCTCACTCACGAATCGCGAAGCAGGTCGCGTTCTCTTTGTGAGTTCCGAGACGAGTTTTGAGTTTGAGGTCTTTCAAAGGATGACTTTTTTTTTTTTTTTTTCCTTTCAAGACCCGAAAAGAACAGTAAATATTGTTGAAACTTCCGGATCTCACAGATGGTATGTTTAAACGCTTTGTTGGACCAGTTATTAAGGGATTAGTATATATATATATATATATAATTAATTTTTAGTGCCACGTCTTACCACCCATTCAGATTGTACACATATTTAATGATTACGCTTACGTGTTAGGGATGGAAAAGTATGAATATAGAGACAGTGTATTCAAATGTAGGTGAAGCGAGAGTGGAAAACCATCTCCAGTACACGTGACCGGGAATTAAACCCCGATCTTCCAGTCATTGACAGCCCAGTATATTGTGAGAGGGGCGCCTTGGCTTAGACTGTTCGACCAGATAAGTTGGCCTTAGTGTATAGTCAAAATTTCAAAGAACCTGGCCGTGGCCACATGGTGTAAGATGTAACTCTCGTAATAGATTTGACTGCCTATAGCAGAGAGATCGGGTTTCGAGTACTGGTCGGGTATACTGATGGCGCTTTTCCCCCAAATAGTTTTAC
>CABFWO010005244.1:0-26137 GCA_902155825.1 Timema genevievae
ACTCTTCTATTTGTACAATTAGACACTGACTGCCCGTGATAGATGATTAGGGCCTTAGGTTGTTCTAGTGAGGGAATAAGCCCGCGGGATAGGGTGCAGCATCATCTAACACAGCTGATCATTCATAAAGAACATCTCCGATTGCTTCATACAGGACCCCAGTTGACGTTATCGTCACTCAGACAACAATTTTGGATTCCAAAAGGAACGAGTTCTGTTCACCAAGTGATTCATAAATGTTTCATCTGCTTAAAGTTAAAGGCGCAAGGATCAGAACAACTCCTCAGTGTACAGAATGAGCCCATCTATTTTTTAACAGTGTTCTCTCATTTGTCTGGCAACACAGGCTATACACTTAGAGCTTGTGAGTGACCTGTCAACTGATACTTTCTTGGCTGCATTACGTAGATTTATTGCAATAAGAGGAATATGCGCAGATCCATACAGTGGCAATGGCACCAATTTTACAGGAGCTAAAATTAACTGAAAGAACTGTATACTATTCCGATCACAGCAGCATGTTGATGTCATCCATCACTTTGCAAGCAAATCGAGGCATGTCTAGATTCGCGACATATCCTTTCAATATTCAATTATTCAAGTGATCCATGCGTTCTAGCTCCTGCACATTTCCTGATAGGAGAAAGTCTCACAACTATCCCTGAGCCAGATCTAACTAGTCTTAAGGTCACTAGGTTATTCAAATAGCAGAATATCAAGCAAATGTACCAACATATCTGGAAGCGGTGCTCAACAGATTATCTAGTCCAGCTTCAGCAACACATCAAGTCGTTAACAGAGGCTCCCAATCTTCAACCGGGAACACTGGTGGTGATCAAGGATGGTCATCTATCTCCTCTCATGTGGAAGTCAGCCATCGTGGATAGAGTTCATCCAGGACATGATGGGCTTGTCCGAGTGGTAGCTCTCAGAACAAGCAAGGAAGAGTTGACTCGACCAGTGAGAAAATTATGTGTGCTTTTAGTTTCAGACAATTAATTCAAATGTTTATAAAATACTACATTGTGTTTATTTCTTGCTGTGGTTAATTAGCCTAATTAAGGTGGGTGGTATGTTCAGATCAGTTGTCTGTCATGAGAACGTGATAGTTCTCACTATCATCACTTGACGGAGTGAGCTTCAAACATCTATGTTTAGTTCAACTGCTATACACTGGATGTCGTAAGTTGTACAGAATACAGTATCTGTGTGTTTGTATTATGTTAAATTGGCGATACTTATTCCTTTACTTTGTTCTGATACCTAACGTATAATCTGAACTGGTAGTAAGACGCGGTGCTAAGTATTTTTCTGTTACCAAGGAGATTAATGTTGTTGGTTATTGCAGACATGTTTTTGGTGTGTGACTTGTAAAATACAGTTAAATAAACCTTCAAGATGGAATTATGTATTTCGTAATTACTGGTCTTCCGAAACAACAAAACACTACGCGAACCAACAAAATGTTGGTCAATATTTACGTTTTGATTGTAGTCAATGTTGTTCTGATTGTATAATAATTATTATACATGATCAAACTTGATACATCTTAGTATTAATTGATTAACCATTTACTCTATTATGTAATAATAACAATGAAATATATACTATATTGATATGACAACGATAAAGTGACTTGTATTAGCGACACTATCCGTCCTCTAACCGCCTGAATAAGGTGCTACAGTACTACAATTATTGTTGAGATATCTGGATATGTAAAATAACTGTTGGCTCTACTATTGTTTGAATTGGAAGAGACTTTTCTCAGTAAAGTATGTTGGTGCTGTATTTAGGTCAGTATATTATAAGCATTACCTGAAAACGTGTCCATTCAGTCGACTGGGGCTCTGGACAGTCTATGCAGCCTTCAACACGAAGAGGTGTGTTTGGTCATAAAACTCCTTCAAGTCCACGGCAACCAGTTCAGCCACTCGAGTGGGAAACTTCAGTATTATCCAGAGATTTTATTCACATTCAACTGGTCTATATTGTGCAACTAACAATATATAAAAAAGAAGATAGAAGGTATTTATTATATTTGCAACATTGTTGGAATAGCATTGCCACTCTTCTTTCATTAAAATGTAGTTAGATAAATAATAGGTTGGGCTTAGGCTTATGACAAACTTTGTTTATAAACTACAAACACATTTCAATATGTATTTGTTTTCATTACTTTTGTTAAAGTAAACTTCTAAGAGTTCATATTTATACGAAAAGTTTATGTTAGGTAGTTCTAACTAAAATATATGCTATCCATCTTCCTCTATATACATCGCATGAAACAACTTATACATAGATAGATAGGCTATTACTCTCAACAATAAATGGTACGGAACTCCACACGTACTTTCTCACTCCAATGTAGAAATGGAGATATTTACTAAAAAGTCGTAATATTTTATGTGAAACGAAATAATATTCATTAGCACAGCCCCCACCCCTCCCCAAATGCGTTATACTTACGTTAAACAGCTTTTGACTCCAGGATTTAAATCCTATGATATTTTATTTAAATAATTAAAATCCTCACTAGTATATTTAGACAGAAAAAAAAGAATGATATTGGGTCCACAAGGGTCGATAGTTCGTATTAAAATTTCGACTTCCGGTTAAAAATGTTGACATTTTATTAGGGGTTACACATCTTACAGTTATCGCATTTTTTATTAAATTCCTCATTAATAAATTTAGACCAATAAAAAAGTTAAATATTGACTATTGAGTCTAAAGCGATAGTTATAGATCATTGATGTACGAATATTTCCCCTAAGGGTAAGCTCACAAAATGTATTAATATATTTGCCAATATCTCAGAAACTATTGGTTTTATAAAGATATATTTCAAATAAAAGTTTTTTATTTTTAGTAGTACTACAATTTTGCAATGATAAGCTATTTATTATCTTAAATAGTTGCGGAGATATAGAAATTTCCGCTTCTGTAAAGTACCCTAAAAGTCTTTTTCATAGGAAAATGAAAATAGTCATTTTGTTTATAATCTTAATCAACGCCTAGATACGAATTTTAATTAAAATCGTTAGAGCCGGTTTTGAGGAAATTGATTTTTTCTCTTTTCACCTCTCATTAAACTACTCTTAATTTTAGGGTTAAACAGACACAAGGAACTTCAAAAATTACTTTTTAGGGTTCGGGAGGTCATGAAACGTTGACATCCATCAACATCTCGGGTTAGAATTCTTTTACGGTCGCAATACTTGACCTTTAGTTTTAGTAGAGTTAATATATATATATATATTTGCATATTTATAGCTTTAAAATGAGTGGTTTCATAAAAATATATTTCAAATAAAAGATTTTTAATATAAATAGACCTTCATACTTTCAATGATAAGTAATTTCATATATCTAATAGTTTCGGAATTGTGATAAAGTATGAGAATTTTCGCACCAGACCGGAGCCCTTAAATTCATTTTAACGAAAAAAATGAGCGTAGCCATTTTGCTGAAAAAGTGATTGTAGCAATTTTTTTTGTAATTTAATCAATGCTTAAAAATGAAATTTAATCAAAATCGTTAATGCCAATTTGAGAAAATCGATTTTTTTCTCTTTTCACCCTTCACTCAACTACCCTTAATTTTAGGATTAGATATCCAATTCCAAAAATCCGCTCGGGGCCACTCTATGAAAACCTTATATGTCAAGTTTTAGCCCGATCGATAAAATAGTTTAGGCTCTAACCTGAGATACAGACAGACAGGAATTCAAAAACCACTTTTTCGGATTCAGGAGTTGGGGGTTGGAGGGGAAAGGAGGGGGTTCATGAGACGTCGAAATTATTCAAAATATCTAGTTCGGTTTTTTTGACGATCACAATAATTTATCTACTTGAAAGATAGCGAGAAAGTAAAATATCATAGCATTCATCAAATTTTATTATTAAACTGCTGAAAATATTGCAAAGCTATCAGCAAAAACCATGCTATAAGATAAACTTAACTGTAAATAATAACTTACAAAAAAACAAAATAAAAGTTAATAGAATAATGAAATTTAAATTAGTTGTTCCTTCTCAAACACAAACAAGTTCTAAGTCATTTCTTAAGTTTGGTAGTAATACAAATAACTGTTGTAAACAACACTATTTAGAGTATTTACAATACAGTATTATATGAAAGCTCTCCGTTGTATAAAGTCGTAGGGAAATCAATAATAATGGCTGTATAGTAATGTCGGACGTGTGTGGGGGCCTAGAGGTGGCATACAATGTGGGGCCTGTAGATGGCATACAATGTGGGGCCTGTAGGTGGCATACAATGTGAGGCCTAGAGGTGACATACAGTGTGGGGCCTAGAGGTGGCATACAATGTGGGGTCTATAGGTGGCATACAATGTGGGGCCTGTAGGTGGCATACAATGTGGGGCCTAGAGGTGAGCATACAATGTGGGGTCTATAGGTGGCATACAATGTGGGGCCTGTAGGTGGCATACAATGTGGGGCTTAGAGGTGGCATACAATGTGAGGCCTAGAGGTGGCATACAGTGTGGGGCCTGTAGGTGGCATACAATGTGGGGCCTAGAGGTGGTATACAATGTGAGGCCTAGAGGTGGCATACAGTGTGGGGCCTGTAGGTGGTATACAATGTGGGGCCTAGAGGTGACATACAATGTGGGGCCTAGAGGTGGCATACAATGTGAGGCCTAGAGGTGACATACAATGTGGGGCCTAGAGGTGGCATACAGTGTGGAGCCTGTAGGTGGCATACAGTGTGGGGCCTAGGGGTGTTAGACAGTGTGGTGATTCCCTTAAGCCCATGTTAATGACATCACAGCTTGTCTGAGAAAGGGTAAAAAACCAAGCATCTGTTTGATGACTGAATAATCAACGGGAAATTCCCTGGTAGATCGTTCAAGTGTCATTAGGAGTTTTATTTTTAATTTAACAGCATACATATCAATTAACTTTTACCTAATTATTTCACGAAGGAAGAACATTATTGTAGGTGCAAAACAAGAAAGCATCTACAATAGAAAATTAGATGTAATGTTTTCTTTTTTAGGGGGTTGGCAAGGGTTCCCTGTCTGCGGGGGCCCCGGGGTGATCACCCTAATTGCACTTTCCCTTAAATCCAGCACTGCTGTATAGGAAGAAGTGGTAGTCCCCGTCGTGTGGTAGAATTGTCCAGTCCTAACATAGGTGAGATGAAATTGAAATCTTCTACGAAAGTGATCGTCAACATAAGCCTTATAAAAAATCCTGGTAACCCCTAATATGGCTCCTGGTAGTTCTTACCACTTGATCATCTTCCTCTACTAACTCGTCGAGGATGTCCAGAAACTCTAAATCTATGGCCCATTGTCGCGGAAACAGCTGTCCATTGAAGTATTAGCCAAGAACAGTCGAAGCATGCTCAGAACTATATTGTCCCGTCATATCTTGGAGTTGAGCCGCTCTTTCGTTCTAGCGAGCTAATCCACCATGCTTAGCATCATTCTTGCGTACGGTTCATAGAGAGCGCGTGTGTAGCTAATGGAGATAAGTAATTGCGGCTTATCAGAAGCAGAAAACAAACAAAGGCCCAGAAGGCCATCGACAAACTCGTGTCAAGATTACATGTGAGAGTGTGTCATTGATTACTATTTCTTTACGCACGTCAAGCGCCTTTAGTTCTAAGAATTGTACACTTTAAAAATATCTCAAAGCTTCAATACCATGCCCAGTGCAGATTACATTTCCTTATTGAAAAACGGGAAGAACCAGGATATAAGCAGTAACTCTATTATTATGTATTACCAGGATTCAAACCAGGGTCCCTTGACTTTAGACGTTTATCACTTAACCACGGGACCGACCCGCTTTGGTGGTCTAATGGTCTTAAATGTTCCTCTTGCAATACACTGGACTGCTCATGATGAGTGTTGCGGGGCTTGAATCCTGGTCAGGTGTATTATTCTAACTGGCTTTCAAATCTCCCTACATGAAAAGTTCACGTTAGGTAACTTAAATAATAACATAAAAAATAATTTAAATCTAATTTGGATTTTATCTTTAAAACTGACGTGGTACTAAAACCGACAAATAGCTGACATTTGCAGAGTGCTAGACCTACCTAAGAAGTGCATTTTGAGATATAGAGGCCAAAAAATTTCCCCGCGGACAGGAGCTATGACGTCATCAAGATGGCCAACGCTTCGAAGTGCTTTTTCTCCGTATATATCGTAAACCACTGAATAAATTTTCTATTTCTTTATTTTAAATAAAATGTCTTTAAATTATCTTTAAGATGAGTATAAATAAGTTTCCGATTAGTGGATAGTTACTTAGTTATTTAAAAAAATAACAATAACGAGTGATAACATTTGTTATTACTTCTGTCAAAACTTTATGTTCTTTGGTTGAATCAAAAAAATATTTCAAGTAAAAGTTTGTTATTGCTTGGTTTACTAAAATAAATGTATCTTGTATTTTTTCGTATGACAAGCCGCAAGGCCCCACACCGTCTACTTGCATTTTTGTTGAAAACCATAAAAATTATAGATTTAATAAAAGGTTTTTTAAACAAATGATTAATTTATATCCCCTTAAAGAGCTATTGCCTCACCACCCTAGCCCACCTTTTCCTTATTTCAAACATTCAAGAAAGTATTTTTATTTTTTTATTTTGTTTTAGGCCTAATATTGGTAATTATTTATTAATTTTGTTACTAAATATTATTTGTTATTTCTTTAATTAAACTTGAAATAAATCGTTTAGGTCGTTTTATAATAAAAAAACACAAGAAATTATCGTTTTTTTTTGTTCATTTAGGGAACCTTTTTTGCTAAGCTTGTACCTACACTGATTTTGTTGTTGTCTAGGGTGTGATGGTATAATAGAAACTATGTGTTGTGTTGATCAGTAACTGTTCTCTTTATGAAATTTTTGCAACTAAGAGAAAATTTTGAGAACTAAATTGGAAAGGTATGTTTCTCAGATGTTTTTTTAACAGATTTTGAAAAGTATATCCCTAAAAGTAGCAATACCTGATACGATTTATTTAAAAATTGCCCTTTCAAGTAGGGCCTATTGATTGTTCATTTACACTAAGATATTTAAGTAGTTTGTATCTATTTAACCTACAATCCGCTGACTTGCCCCTTTTCAGCACTAGGAGTCAATCAAGCCCATGAACAAAATAATGCTCTCATAAAGGGCGATGGTTTGTTGACAGATGCCAGTTCATTACGGAGGTGGATGATTTGTGGACCAGAGATTTCTGCCTTGATATATCAGTTTGAAAATATAGCTTCTCCAAGACAGCTGTAACAACAAACACCACATTTCCAAACTATCTTCAACAAGAAAGTAAAATCTCTAAAGGAAGTCATGGCAGCCTTTGAAAATATTTTTCTTAAATCAGGGAAAGAGGTTTTTTTCATTTGAGAACCTGGTGTTGACAGAATAAATTGTTAAAAACATCATGAACATTGAAGAAGTAGGCAAAGCACAGTATGAGGAAATCGTTTCCAAAAGGATAGGCTCAAATGAGATATCTTTGTACCAAAAGATAAAACAAAACCAGTTCATATTGTTTGGAAATTAAAAAGTTATCTCCAAAAGTGGTAGAATTAGGTCACTAAAGAAGGACGTTGACTTATTCTTTAAGCCTTTTGTCATTTGTACAGTTAGAGACCTTGACCTTGGCCACTTCTTTTCTTTTGAAAATCATCCATCCCCTCCAACAATTTCATGTGAAGGATATATTAAAAGAGGGAGCAAGACTGATCTGGTCAAAGCATGTTAAAAATGCACATCTTCTTAGATAAATGGCAGTCATTCTGCGGTCGGTGTCATGGATTTTGAAGATGAAAACTTGATTGATGATCCATCTGAAACTCCACATGAAGCTTCTCAAGAGATGCTAATTCAAGATTAAGCTGTTACTCCTGATGCTCAAGAGGTTCCTGCAGATAGCACTTTACCGGAAGGTGATTCAAGCAGCACAACTCAGAAAACATCTATTATTTATGATGGTCCAGCTCTCGTTCATATCTTTCAGCCTAGGGTGTAAAAAATGTTTAGTGAAGTTGTAGGAAAATATCTTTATACAGCCGTCAGAAAGTAACAAGCACAGCGTAATGATATAGTGTGGGATGTTAACCAAGAAAAAACTATACAATTATACACCATGGACCATCGTGGATCTGGAGAGCGGCGTCAGGTTATGGCAAACAACATCTTGCCAAATAAATGGAAACACTTATCAAAAATTCGGAAAATAAAACCGAACTCTTTTCCTTCCTGGCCAGAGAGATTGTTGCCAGTTCACATGTTAAGGATACACAGGGGTTTTCCACTTTAAGCCTAAATGTACTCTACAATGATGAAAAGCTGATCTAATTTGTTGAGGAAATGTGTAATCCCGAAAAACAGATCCTAGGATTTTTGTTCATGTACTTGATGCAGTGAAGACAGGTTTCAAGGGTGTTTACATTCGAACAGTAGACACAGATCTATTGTGTGGGTTTTACGCATCTCTTCACATTTTCAAAAGAGGGTCCTGCTGGACTGAGAGTAAATTTTGGTTGCGGAAAGATATTTAAGACCATTGCAGTTCATAATAGAGCTCAAAACCTTGGCAAAGGAAGTGCGTGGCTTTGCGTGGATTTCACGCATTCTCTGGATGCGTTACACATCATTTTTGCAGGCTGAGAAAAAATCTATGTGGAACAAATTTAGGGAGTTCCCTGAAATGACGGAGGCATTTTGGTTCCTATCACACCCTCAAGACAATTTGCCTGATGCCATCTTCAATCTCCTCTAAAGGTACCTAGTTATATACTACAGTGCAACAAGTAACCTCCTTTCTGTAAATGATGCACGTTTAAATCTCTTCACAATGCATAAGAGAAATATGGAACGCATTCCACCCACCACTGACGCTATGAAACTGCATGTCCTCCGCAGCTGCTACCAGGGTGGTCACAAATAGGGACAGATAAAGACAATTGGTGAACTACCGGACATCTCACTTTGGGGATGGAAAGACATAAACAATAACTACAACCCCGTATGGACAACCCAGCCTGAAGTTTCTCTGGTTCTAAGGGAGTTTGTCAATGTAATAAAGGGTGCTCTGAAAGTCTCTGCAACTGTTGCAAACATGATCTGCCCTGCACTAGACTATGCAAATTATGCCAGGGAAAGTGAAATAATGCCTAAAATATTAGTCATTGTTCTGTCTTTGACATTGTTCCCTCAAAGTATGGTTCATTTTGATAATTTTATTTGAGAAAACTTTGTTTTCTATTTCAATGTTATTTTGCCATTATTATTAAACTTTTTTTTGTAGCTTATTGTGTTCAAGACCAAAGAGTTGGTGCAATTTTTTACCGAAAAATTAATCAAACTTGCCTAATTTATGTGTGCCATTAGTTTAGTATTATTTCTTTCCCATATTATATGCTGCAAGTTTTCCTTACCAAAAATATATAGCCATATAAGTTACTAAATAAAATATAACTTCACTTAGTTCAAAAACTATATAAAACTTTACTGTAAGCAAAGTTACATTTGCTAAGTACACTAAAAGTATAATATAAATACATGATATGACACTCATATAATTAACTACAGTTATTTTAACCGTACATACCTTACTTCCTTGCGGTTATAAAAGAAATTGGGGCTGGAATGGGAATAGAAATGTATGTTTAGGGGTTCAGAAACCAGATATATTATGTTAAAAAAAAAAGTGATGGTCTAAAATACATGAATTTTATAGATTCTAGCAGAAACGCAACGAGACAGTGCAGGGCAAAAAGCAGTCTGCCCTCTACTTGTGTTTTATCAAGGATTACGGCCTTTTGGTTTGTCATACAAAAAAGTGCACGATGCATTGATTTTAGTAAACCAAGCAAAAAAAAAAGAAACTTTTACTTGAACCATTTTTTGGTTTAATCAGTGAATAGAAAGTTATGACATAAATAATAAAAAATGTTATCACTGGTTATTGTTATTCTTTAAAAAACTGAGTAATTTTTATTAATCGGAAACTTGTATAAACTCATCTTAAAGATAATTTAAAGATCTTTTATATAAAATAAAGAATTCGAAAATTGAGCCAGTGTTTTACGATTTATACGGAAAAGGGCACTTTGAAGCGTCAGCCATCTTGATGACGTCATAGATCCTGTCATCGGAAGAAATTTTGGCCGAATTATCTGAAAATGCATGGATTAGGTAGGTATATACCTGTACAAAATTGCATGCTTGTATCAAAAGGTGCAGTATCAATTCCCTACGCTGCTCAGCTAAAATGGTTATGAGTAAATAGTATAGATCCATACTTTTCTATTCTACCACAAAACAACTCCCAAAATGTGCTAAAAGCTTGATTGTATTTATTATATTAATGACAGTTCTGAAGCTCCAAAACCACTAAAATAACTCTCCATTATTTTAAAGGTTTTATCGTAACCCTGTTAAAATATTACTTAATTGATTAAAGGAAAGCTATAAATTCGAATATTTTTATTAACATTTACTGTGATCTGTGAGCTACCAAATTTCAGATTAAACGTAGAACAAAATGAACTGAATTTATATTTACATACAATTTTGGTATGAAACTTAAAATATCGGTTTAAGATTTTTAATTTCATGGGGACACGTTAATAGACCAGATGTGGCAACAGGAATGCCCTTTTTTTACAAATGAATTTTTCTAATCTTAATCCTAGTCTTTATATTTATTTTTCGAGTTTCCTGAGCTAAAATGGCCTGTCGGCTAACAAAATACAGACGAATGCGAACAGTCCAGCCTTATTTTAAAAACACGGAGCTGCAATCTCTCGTTTGTTAGCAGAATTTATTATATGAGAAGTGTATAGTCGTAATATCGCAAGTCTTATAAGACAGTTTGAAACTAGAGGAAGTGTGTTTGACGCCAAAAGAGCTGGAAGACCACATCCAGTAACAAGCGATGAAAAGGCTGTCGAATTACGGGGATCGTTGTGCGCAGTTCTAGGACATCAATCTATTAGACGTCTCTCACAAGAGCTCTGTATCAGTGATAGGAGTGTTCGTAGGCAGCTTGGACAGATTCATATAAAGTCCTTGCATAATTAAGATTCAGATGGGAGGGTAGAATTTTGTGAACATTTTTTGGACAAATTACATGAGGATGAGAGCTTCCAAATTAAGGTATGGTGATTGGATGACGCCATATTTAAATTGAATGAGCATATCAATCGCCACCATTATGTGTCCTCGGGGGATGTTATATTAGAAAAAGATGTGAACCTACCAGGAGTAACAATTTGGGAATAAATCTCCTGCATGGGTTTAATTTGCTCAATATTCTTTGATGGTACTTTTAATCAGGACAATTAATTACATTTCTTACAAACAGAATTCTGGTTTAAGGACGAAAATTAGGTTTGGAATGCACTTTTATCAGGACGCACCGCATTATGGTTTGCGCGTCAAACAATGGCTGGACAGGAATTTAGAAGGGAGGGGGATAGGCATACGGGGAACACTTGAGTGGCCAACACGGTCACCGGACTTCTTTTGGTGGGGTATTCTTAAATATCTTGTGTAAAAGGACAAACCCCAAACAATTCCTGAATTGAAAGACTTAATTTATGATAAATTTGCTGACATGACTGTAGACTTATGCCATACGGCTTGCTTAAGTGTGCTTGATAGGGTCAACACCAGTCCTGCACATGATGGACAGCATTTTGAGTACTACAACTAAGTTATAATATACAAAGGGCTTTACTTCTGCCACACCCGGTATGTATATTGCACGTCTGGGCTGCATCATTAATTGTAGCCCAGGTTAGCCAGTACTAATGGACCATTGCCCTGGGAATGCTCAAATCTACTAATTGTACAGCCTTTCCTTGGAGGTTCTTTCTATATCTCTATGAGATGAGATGAGATGAGATGAGATGAGATTAGATGAGATGATAATGATCATAAGGCTGTGGAGTGTGAGAAACACAACCTAACATAAGCCTAATTAACAAAACCCTCGTGACCGTTGGGGTAATTCCCCTTACGAGAAAAATTGCCCGAGTGCCAGCTGGGAATCAAACCCGGAACCCCAAGGCTCGCAGCCAGGTGCACTGACCACTAAACCATGAGGCCGGTAAGGTACACGTTGACACCTACTGAATTAATTTTAACGTAATCCATACTTTGAAAAAGCAAACCACTTCTAAAATAATGGGTAATTTATGTGAGTCCACAACGCGGTTTGTAGATTTTGTAGGTGGCTTCCCTAAAATATTCTAATTAGTTAGGTATTGGTCAAAACCAGATGTATTTAACAAGTTTCCCTTGTATTTTATTGAGTAAATTATTTTTTGAAGAATATCATCATATAAGCTTATCAGCAGTAAAATAAAACTGACTAGTACCAGTATACATCTCCTGACTATCACAATCAGACATCTCCTGACTAGCACAAGTAGATCCCTCCTGACTAGATCAAGTATTACCCTCCTGACTAGCACTAATAGATCCCTCCTGATTAACACAAGTAGACCCCTCCTGAGTAGCACAAGTAGATCTCTCCTGACTAGCACCAGTAGATCTCTCCTGACTAACAAAAGTAGATCCCTCCTGACTAGCACAAGTAAAGCCCTCCTGACTATCACAATCAGACATCTCCTGACTAACACAAGTAGATCCCTCCTGACTAGATCAAGTATTACCCTCCTGACTAGCAATAATAGATCCCTCCTGATTAACACAAGTAGACCCCTCTTGAGTAGCACAAGTAGATCTCTCCTGACTAGCACCAGTAGATCTCTCCTGACTAACAAAAGTAGATCCCTCCTGACTATCACAATCAGACATCTCCTGACTAGCACAAGTAGATCCCTCCTGACTAGATCAAGTATTATCCTCCTGACTAGCACTAATAGATCCCTCCTGATTAACACAAGTAGATCTCTCCTGACTAGCAAAAGTAGATCCCTCCTGACTAGCACAAGTAAAGCCCTCCTGACTAACACTAGTAGATCCCTCCTGATTAACACAAGTAGACCCCTCCTGACTAGCATAGGTAGATTGCTCCCAACTAGTACAAGTAGATCTCTCCTGACTAGCACAAGTAGATCTCTACTGACCAGCACTAGTAGATCTCTCCTGACTAGCACTAGTAGATCCCTCCTGACTAGCATTAGTAGATCTCTCCTGACTAGCACTAGTAGATCCCTCCTGACTAGCACTAGTAGATCTCTCCTGACTAGCACAAGTAGATCCCTCCTGACTAAGACAAGTAGATCTCTCCTGACTAGCACTAGTAGATCCCTCCTGACTAGCACTAGTAGATCTCTCCTGACTAGCACAAGTAGATCTATACTGACTAGCACAAGTAGATCCCTCCTGAATAGCAAAAATAGAGCCCTCCTGACTAGCACTAGTAGATCCCTCCTGACTAACACAAGTAGATTTCTCCTGACTAGCACAAGTAGATCTCTCCTGACTAGCACAAGTAGATCTCTCATGACTAGCACAAGTAGATCTCTCCTGACTAGCACTAGTAGATCCCTCCTGACTAACACAAGTAGATCTCTCCTGACGAGCATAAGTAGATCTCTCCTGACTAGCACAAGTAGATCTCTCCTGACAAGTACAAGTAGATCTCTCCTGACTAGCACAAGTAGATCTCTCCTGACTAGCACAAGTAGATCCCTCCTGACTAACACAAGTAGATATCTCCTGACTAGCACTAGCAGATCTCCCCTGACTAGCACTAGTAGATCCTTCCTTACAAACACAAGTAGATCCCACCTGACTATCACAAGTAGATCTCCCCTGACTAGAACTAGTAGATCCCTCCTGACTAGCACTAGTAGATCTCTCCTGACTAGCACAAGTAGATCCCTCCTGACTAAGACAAGTAGATCTCTCCTGACTAGTACAAGTAGATCTCTCCTGACTAGCACAAGTAGATCTCTCCTGACTAGCACAAGTAGATCCCTCCTGACTAGCACCAGTAGATCTCTCCTGACTATCACAAGTAGATCTCTCCTGACTAGCACAAGTAGATTCCTCCTGACTAGCACTAGTAGATCCTTCATGACTAGCACAAGTAGATCCCTCCTGACTAGCACCAGTAGATCTCTCCTGACTATCACAAGTAGATCTCTCCTGACTAGCACTAGCAGACATGCAGTGGCAAATAACCGTTAAGTGGAATCATTTGAAGAATACAGCTGAATTCTAAATTGGATATCTAGATATTAATTAATTCTATTAAAAAAGTACACAAGATTATTTGCCCTCTGGGGAATTCAAATGGCTCAAAGAGGTCGAGGTTAAACGTTTTGGCTAACGGGCAGTTGCGGACTACTCGGAATTGGGCTATATCCTTCAGGTGACGTTGGAGTATCCGCAACAGGTACACGATACACATTCAGACAAAATATTCTTGCTTGAGAAAAGTTTACTTCCAATGGGAAAACAGAATAAACTACTGACGACACTGGCTTAAAAGACAGGATACGTTAATAATTAGCGATATCTAAACATGTGTTTCAAACATTTTGGAGTATATAAAATACTTGGCTTCAAACCATCACACTGGATGACCAAATATATAAGATAAGGTTTGGGGTGGATAACCTTATCGCTAGTCTCAACTTTAAGAACTGGTCCGTCGTATCAAAGAACTTGATCGCTACCAAGGTGGTTCCTCAAGAAATTTACTTCGATATGCCTATTGATGCAGGGTTTTCCATCGAATATTGAATGGGATTATGTAGGGGCTTCATTATCCAGCCTTTCCGACAAGTTCACTCAGAATACAATGCACCAACACTGACTCTTTGTAGAGAACTCGTATGTGCAGCTAACTCATCTTGCTAAAGAATATCCCTATATCTCATCTTATGATGAAGACATTATTACGGCATACCTGGAGTAAGCAAAGATGTACTAGGCAAACTTAAGGACGAGACCAAAGGACTATTAATAACCAATTACATTGGATTAAGAACGAAACTATACTCATTCAAGGCACAAGGAAGAAAAATGCATTTAAAGGGAATGGAGTAGGAAATAGCACTTTAACAATTACCGCAACTATTTGAATAACGAGATGACAATTCTGAGAGAATTGCGACTCATACGAATAGTTAGAAACCTCTCACTCAAAAGGTTAATCGTGTCTCATTGTGCTATTTAGATTATAAACGATATTTAATACCAGGATCAGTACATACGCTAACATGGCACCCCTATCCGATCAGTCTTCTGCAACCACAACAAAGATTTAACGGTCAACAACTCTTGGACTGATGTTAAATCTTATACTCTCTGTGGGTGTGTACTAGCTATGATACATCGCCCAAGGGAAAATATTATCTGAGCAATGTGTATCAGAATAATATGTTGCAAAAAAAAGCGAATAAAGTTTTTGTGGAAACACTATGTAAGTAATTTGTGTATCAGTAATGTGTCTTAGACTTTTTTTTTGTGACAGTATCAGAGGCACGTATTAAACTTTTTGAGTAAATACTATTATATGTGAACACTTTTTGAGAAAAATTAGTCACCAATGCTATGTGCTAGCTATCTTATTCATACAATTTTAATAAAGAATCTTGGTTAAATTCCATGTTTATATCTTTATGATGGTACATGACGACATTTATGTGGTGTTTAACTGACCGTAGATTACAATGATCGAACTTGCTTCTATTCGTAGCCGTCCTATTGTTACGTCTGGTCTGAAGAGCGAGAATGACAAAACTCGGCTTTTTCAACTTGGTCAAAGTTTTCGCCGTCGAGTCATTTTGCGTAGAGTTTGGCACTTTAAACTACTCATACTATATTACCACGTACTAGATGAAAGATTTATGGCTCACCCGCTGTTGATGAAGTTTAGCAGATTGAACCGATTCAAATGTGAGATACTAGTCATGTGATTGTACTTAGTTTGATTTTATAAGGCGTTTCAAGGTTGGATAATATTAGCACACTTGGGTCAGTCATCGATAAAACACGTACTAACTCTTGATTATCATTGGTCATAGTCTTCCGCAAATCCTAGTATGATACATAAATCAAATATAACCTTCTCAACATTTATGTATCTGTTCTCCGTCAAATTTCCACCCCACGTTTTCAAGTTACGCTTGCTCACTTCCCAAATAAAAAAAATAGTTATGATCTAAGTCGATATACCAATATCTTTCGAATGATGGTCGGATTACCAATGATGAAGAGTTTCACGTTGCTCCTAGCCACTCTTTGCAAATATCGACCCAAAGCTTTCAAATTGTAAGATACAGGAGGATCGATATAATCTTTCCCGTTGCAATAGAGTTTAAAATTTTACATTTCGGATAGAATTAAACATTATCAGATTTATTAGAATGATAAACCATTATTGTTGACGACTCTCCTCAACTAGTAGGATATGAATAAAATAATTCTCAGTTAGCTTTGAAACCTGACCCGTCAATGTTAGCGTCATATATATGGTCACGGGGTTTCTGTCGTTATCACGGGTATTTAACGAAAGATAGGCATAAGTTACTATAGAAAACGATACGGTATACTTGAAACCAACGGGTATTCCTCCAAGCTATCTTACAAGTTCAACCGGTGGTATTAGATCACCGAAACTATCAATGTATTCCGTTTGACATGCGTCATTTTATACATTACTCAATGAATACTCTTACCACTATCTCTGTTGAGATTGAAGATACCACTTTCTTTCATCCTCTCTCCACCAGAAGGTAAAAAATTTATCGTGAATACACCTTGAATGAAAGGTATCATTAACATTTTAAAGTACTTGATTCAATCTGATTCGGTCAGAGCACGTTTAAGTAGTTAGTCTATCGGGTATGGACGTAGATATATCCCTTTGCCCAAAGCGAGCACACGATTATGTCTCTGAGCCACACTCAATTGTTTTTTATCATCCTTGGCACAATTGACAGCTATCATGATCTCTGTATCACTTCCAGTGACATTTCCTAGTATCACAATCAGGGGGACTATTGGTAAGAATCCACTCTTCTTCTCACGATTAATAGTAGTACGTCGTTCATCCATCTTGCACTGACAACGACGTCATTTGGTAAGGCCGGATCCCATCTTTTCTTTTGATTTCATCGTATTCACTACAGTCCAAGCAGAGGCTTTCTCACTCAATTTTGAACTGGGTGTCAATACTTTTTTCTAAGATTTCTCGGTAAGCACATGATCTCCATTATGACAACCGGGTAAATCTTTCCCCTTGGATTAGTAGGCTATATCATGCTATTTATAGGCTTGGTTCAGCTCGTTATAAACATAATAACCTCGTTTCAATCTTTTGCCAAATGTGACCAGGTCCATAATACTGGTAGCCGGGTGTATTTGCTTTGAACGGTAGTTATTGATAATTTACTAAAAGACCAACTTCCTTTCTTATCTTCATGACACGTAATAGTTTATGTTTATATAATTATGCATGTTATATAGTATTTTTGATAGTATGTGGCTCGTGAATCAGCCAGACTTGTTATATGTCCGTGAGAACGATCATTAAGTAGGTAAAGTTAAACCCTATAGGCATGGTACTTTCTTACGCAATACTATCCACTGAATCATCTGCGGACCTTCGAATTGCGTTAAATTTAACGCCATGATCGGTATACTTGAGGAACCCAACAGATTGAGATTCAACAACGTGTACCTTTACTCTAAATCATTGTATCAGCACAAATATGAAATATTATACTAAATGCTTTCACTCGTAGAAGGTATGAGTTATTTACCTTACTCAGACAAGGAAGAGACAGCTACACCGTCTGAGTCGAGCTCCTACTCTATATTCATTATTGAAGGCGTCACTTGTAATCAACAGAATAACATAAAGGCCTTTTCTGTTTGGGTAAACAAGTTACCATGGACTTTTATTCTATATGTCAAACATACTCTAGGATTCCTAAACAGATGCTGTGTGATAACATTAAGCTTATCATCCTTTTCAGGAAGGATGATATCAACTTGAAATATGTTTAAGATTATAATGTGAACACTGATATGACCTTCCAAAAGCTTATGTAGATGTGTTCGTTTTGCTGGAAAAACAAGCTTGGCTTCCCAGTCTTAATCAAAGACTTCATCATAAACGATTAGTATGCGCATAGTCTCAGCTTGTGAATAGACATCATGCCCTCCATATCAAAATTAGGATACAGTATACATCAGGCACTGGGTAGGTGGAAGATAATTTAACTCTAATGCTCTAAGGAGCATCATCAACATCGAGGCTCCTATTGCATCAACATATGTTTTTAACAAGTACTATGTCGGTAGGATGGATGCTAAACATAATAACGAAAAGATCTACTATCTCAATATTACCAGAAATCTTATCAGAGGACAGATAGACTCATTAATATAAAATTTGGAGAAGGATATAACCATCCATACCAACATTGAAATGAGCAACAAGAAAAGTTTGAAGTGATTATGGAAACTATCCCGATAGTAAGAAGATCGCCTTAGCAAGATGAAAACAGTATGAGAGTCTTTAAAAGTCTTAATGTTCTATAAATGTAGGAGTCTTTCACCTTACAGCAGACTTTTTACGCCAACCTGTAAAACTAGATGACGAGATTTATCATGACTACAAATGTGAAGGGGGACGATTGGTATTACGATAGAAAAGGTTTAATCTTGCAAAAATTACTTTACTTCTAATTTAAGATGCTGTTTCTAAATACTATATAGACTAGATGTTTTATCATGGTTTCATCTATATTTACTTAGATTCAAACCTTATAAGGAATAATACAATATATTTTGAATTGGTTTAAACTATGGAACCTGGTTACAAGTTTAAGAAAGCCAGGATCATTTTCAATATGGTTATTAACTTGAAAAACATGAGCTGTTTATTGAATATAAAACCTATCAGAAGGGCACCTTTTAAGTTGCCAGATCGTTATTCCATATATTTCATGTTGGAGAAATTGTCAACCTCATCACCTACATTTCACGTAGAGTTAGACCTTACCTATGTTTAGATAAAATACTTGGTTCATTAATGGCATGATACAATCATAGTCTATATTCTGTCAACGAAGGCTGTAGGGAATCTCATTGAAGGGAGTAAGTTCATTAAACCAAAGTACAAACAGTTACGATATGCACGATACGAGTATCTTAGTGAGAGAAACCTACCTTTAAACCGGTCACGGAACCGCTAAACAATATAGTGATGCTGACTAAAGAATGAGGAGAAGGAGGAAGAAGAAGTCTCGTTTGGGAAACAACATAACAGACATTGATTACATACCTATATTTATACACCTCAAGCATGCTCTGATAACGTTATGGCTGAAACATAACCAAGCTCAGGGATACACACGTTCTGTCAGCTGAGAGTGACAGAATTCTCAATAGCATCATAACTCCTTACACTCGGGGACTTTTGGAATTACTTCTAAGAGAAGAGTTTGTGAACTATACCAAAGATGTACACATTTTTACTTGAGGAAACAAACGCATATTAAATCAGAAATGAACCTTACAGCCTTTTCAATTCCCGACCAGGATCCAAATATAGACTATACGTCTAGTAAAACCTTTTTTTTCCAGAATGAGCTAGAGGGAGAAGGTATATCTAAAATGGAGAGAAAAGAGGGAGATATTATACTTATTGGGACGACCCAAACAAATTGATCGAGCGATTATGACTCTTGCACGCATCGAGTGTATCTGGTCATACCGCTCACGAAAACAAGATCATATTAATCATTGAAGAATTACACTAGACCTAAATCATTGTATGAATATATTTACCTCATCCGGATTTACATCATAATCAAAGTCAAGAAGGATATCGCCCTCACACTTCATCGTCCTGCAAGACATTGTTTTGTTAGAAGACTCGTCATCGTGCGAGGGTTGAATGGACTGCTATAACTATATCTGGTAGAGATAATGCCTTACTTTAGATCTAATAGGGGATACAGTAATCAATGTTTGTTCCAAACGTGCTTGGGCCGTATCCACTAGGACGAAGACTGGGAAGAAAGCTACTGCCGCCATGGTGTTCGTTCTGCGACAAGTGACCGCTAACGTTTTACCTCCCATACGTCATATTATGTCGACGGTTAACGGTACAGAGTCTTACAACGCCGATTTCTAATCTCTCATGTCAGGGGAAAGGATCAATTACTATTCTACGTACAGTAACATAAGGGCCGGTGTCATCGAACGATTCAATCAACACTCAAGAACATTATGTGGAGGAGATTTACTGTTAAAAGATCGTGTCTACTATCTATATCTATATGATCGATTCTCTACTCAATGAGTATAACAATCACGATGAGATATATCGACGTTAAAGACGATGGTCTGTAGATTTTCTAAAACGATAGATCTTAAACTGAAAAAAAAAAGTATGTGATATCGTCCGTATCAGGAGTCATAAAGATGTTTTTGCAAAGGGTTACACAGCAAACTGGTTGGTAGAAATGTTCAAGATATACAATATAATCGTATCTAATCCCAGAACGTCCTTACTTCAATATATGAAAGGTGAACTTAATAAGAGGGGATTTTACGCTCAAAATCTCCAGAAATCGTCTCATCCTGACGTGTAGCTCGTATAAAAGTCCTTTGAAGCGTCGGAGATATAGCATACGTTTAATGCCTAGGGTTTGACTTTACACACAATTCTTGTATTGATGTCACCAACATCGTCTAGGAGAGGGAAGAAAAGTTCCTCCTTCCTCCTTGGAGGGTAAGGTTCAGCCCAACCGTGTAAAGCTGACTGTAAGCACCGAGTTTCTCATCATTCTAAAGATGTTCCACAGTCTTGGTTATCATTTTTAGTAGTTTAACGAGATTGAGATTGGGGAGGTTCTCTGCGTTATTCCATTGAAGAAGACCGAAATCAGTAGACGAAGATTTGTAATTTAAGTGTGCATTGGCCAGGCTGCATGTACTAGCAAGGTCAAACGTCGGAAGATTTTGACTCCAAGTGTGCCGTCTATCGACTGAGGGATAGAGACAATGCCAATATTTGCCCGAGTAGCCTATTTCCGAACAAACCATTCAAGAATTATGTGCCGAATTGAACAGAGTCGAGCAAGAAAAATATAACCAGCTAAAATGTGTAAGCGAATTAATGAAAGGAGAAGTGTATAATGTGTGATGCTTTGAGGAAGAGAAACAAAACATTTTCGAACTTGATGGAGTGGGCAGAGTGAAGCTATTATATGAAAACTTTGAGCTAGCATTCAATCGCAGTTTTATTTTATCGCAGAGAGGACTGCACCATTTGGGAGGGAATCAATATGAATTGTTTGAATGGTGGATGTATAAAAATGTCAATTTTGTTTTTAAATACAATTGTTATAAAGGAGTTTACATTGCTTACTATCCCTTTCCTAAGCTATGTTTTAGCTCGTAAAGCACTCCTTTGCTTATAAAGATATGGTTTATTTAATAAAGCTATACCGTTTTCTGTATGTATACTCTTTTAAATTCAGAAGAGCACAGTCTTGGTAGAGGATGAGGACTATTTGTGAGGTCATGCAGCATTGTCTGTAGGTAAGAAGATGAACATCAAGCGTATGAGCTGGATGGAGTAGAGAAAAGCACGAATAATGACGTAAATTGCGTGGCTACCCTGGGTCCTCTGATTTGGGAAAGACCACTCAGGGTGGAGGTAGGATGAATAACTGCATACGTAACTTAATTCTGAATCGTAGAGAGAGAGAGAGAAAGAGAAAGTGGGAAGAGAGAGAAGGAACTATCATAGACCATGAAGATAGAGAGAGATAGTGGAAAGAGAGAGAAGGAACTATCATAGACCATGAAGATAGAGAGAGATAGTGGAAAGAGAGAGAAGGAACTATCATAGACCATGAAGATAGAGAGAGATAGTGGAAAGAGAGAGAAGGAACTATCATAGACCATGAAGATAGAGAGAGATAGTGGAAAGAGAGAGAAGGAACTATCATAGACCATGAAGATAGAGAGAGATAGTGGAAAGAGAGAGAAGGAACTATCATAGACCATGAAGATAGAGAGAGATAGTGGAAAGAGAGAGAAGGAACTATCATAGACCATGAAGATAGAGAGAGATAGTGGAAAGAGAGAGAAGGAACTATCATAGACCATGAAGATAGAGAGAGATAGTGGAAAGAGAGAGAAGGAACTATCATAGACCATGAAGATAGAGAGAGATAGTGGAAAGAGAGAGAAGGAACTATCATAGACCATGAAGATAGAGAGAGATAGTGGAAAGAGAGAGAAGGAACTATCATAGACCATGAAGATAGAGAGAGATAGTGGAAAGAGAGAGAAGGAACTATCATAGACCATGAAGATAGAGAGAGATAGTGGAAAGAGAGAGAAGGAACTATCATAGACCATGAAGATAGAGAGAGATAGTGGAAAGAGAGAGAAGGAACTATCATAGACCATGAAGATAGAGAGAGATAGTGGAAAGAGAGAGAAGGAACTATCATAGACCATGAAGATAGAGAGAGATAGTGGAAAGAGAGAGAAGGAACTATCATAGACCATGAAGATAGAGAGAGATAGTGGAAAGAGAGAGAAGGAACTATCATAGACCATGAAGATAGAGAGAGATAGTGGAAAGAGAGAGAAGGAACTATCATAGACCATGAAGATAGAGAGAGATAGTGGAAAGAGAGAGAAGGAACTATCATAGACCATGAAGATAGAGAGAGATAGTGGAAAGAGAGAGAAGGAACTATCATAGACCATGAAGATAGAGAGAGATAGTGGAAAGAGAGAGAAGGAACTATCATAGACCATGAAGATAGAGAGAGATAGTGGAAAGAGAGAGAAGGAACTATCATAGACCATGAAGATAGAGAGAGATAGTGGAAAGAGAGAGAAGGAACTATCATAGACCATGAAGATAGAGAGAGATAGTGGAAAGAGAGAGAAGGAACTATCATAGACCATGAAGATAGAGAGAGATAGTGGAAAGAGAGAGAAGGAACTATCATAGACCATGAAGATAGAGAGAGATAGTGGAAAGAGAGAGAAGGAACTATCATAGACCATGAAGATAGAGAGAGATAGTGGAAAGAGAGAGAAGGATATCTCATAGACCATGAAGATAGAGAGAGATAGTGGAAAGAGAGAGAAGGATATCTCATAGACCATTCTGGGCATTGAGGAAGGGGCTGGAATAAATTAATTGGTAATTCAACTTCCGTTACCGTAATACTCCTGGGCCGAATTGATCTCCTAATTATAATTAAATTCCAGTAGACTCCTGATATACTTGATTAAAGTCATTTGGCCAATTTTAAATGCGTTCATAATATTATTCAAAGCCACCGTTGAGTGAGATTTTTATTATGGCGTATTTGGAAGTTCAACACAAAGGCTATTATAATTACTTCTAATAATTAATCATAAACATAAGGAAATGCACCTGTATTTGTTTGGGGGAAAGTGTAGCTACACGATTCTAAAAATTATATGTTGAAAACTTCCTATAAATATACCCGATCGGTATTTTAATCTTGACCCTCTTGCCCAGTGGAAAAAGTGAATGTAAACTTAGTGTTTCAGAGCACTAGGTGATCGAGACAGGCCGTAATGTCACTCATTTAATGAGTGAATATATTACTCTTTAAAACAATCAAATCTCACACACACTCAATAAACAAGAAGGTTGCACTTTCGGAAACAGGGTTTTACCGGTGGTCGGGACCACGGGGGAAGGGAGGATATCACCCTAGCCTCAAGCTATAGTGAATAATGTTTCTAGGTAATCATCCTTGACACTTAGACTACTCATAGTTCATTAGTGTCTTAGACAAATATCACTAACAGCATGCACCACAATTAGTCTAAGAACAACAACTTAAAATTGTTTAAGAAGGATTTAATGCTAACAAATATTCCTTGTCATATAGAAATGGGGGATTCCCCACAGCCACATCAGGTAGCCATGAAGTGTCCATCTTGAAATGGGGAATTCCCCACAGCCCCCACAAGTAGCTGTGAAGTGTCCATCTCGAAGATCCCCGTTAGAGAACATCAGCTGTATACATGTCCATAACTCGGCAATCAAATGAAAGAGAAAGTTTGACTGGAAAGAGGGTTGAGGGGGGGCAGGAAGGTATGGGACTGGGAGGATACTATGGACAACGCTGACATCTCAAGGACATCTTGTGGAGGAAGGAGAGAGAAACAGACTGTGGCTATGAGTTCGACTCCTGGGGCGGGGAGAACAAACAAGATAATGACTGTAATAACATGTCGGTAACCACTGGACTGTAGGAATCATGTTTGTTCCGAGGAACTACAGAGATAGCCTGCCTGTTTTCAAACATGTCACTTTAATATGAGGCTGATTCCCTAGACCTCGCGCCCACCAATATGAGTTTGTCAAGACGCAGTTATTTACTTTGACATAATCCCAAACTCCAGTCTTACGGTCGTGACTATGGCTGATGCAATCAACATGACATGAAATATCTATAGCAAATAGTAGCTGTGTCTCATGTCTTGTGAGCTAACTATAACCAAGAGTAGCTGTGTCTCATGTCTTGTGAGCTAACTATAACCAATAGTAGCTGTGTCTCATGTCTTGTGAGCTAACTATAACCAAGAGTAGCTGTGTCTCATGTCTTGTGAGCTAACTATAACCAAGAGTAGCTGTGTATCATGTCTTGTGAGCTAACTATAACCAAGAGTAGCTGTGTATCATGTCTTGTGAGCTAACTATAACCAAGAGTAGCTGTGTATCATGTCTTGTGAGCTAACTATAACCAATAGTAGCTGTGTATCATGTCTTGTGAGCTAACTATAACCAGGAATAGCTGTGTCTCATGTCTTGTGAGCTAACTATAACCAGGAATAGCTATGTTGTTATGTTACTATTGATTTGTTTCGGTTGCTTGTGTATGTAGACTATTAGCCTCTCTTGTGACACAGAGCACTCCCCATGGTACACCATTGGAGGCTGTCTACACCTCGTACCCGCAATGTGATAATGAAATTATAGTTATTTTGAAGGTGTAGAACCATGAGTGATCTTAAACCTAATTTAACCTGAATTAAATAAACCATTCTGACCATTGGGATGGATCCTATTCAGTGAAAAATACCCGTGGCACAAAATGGGAATCAATCCCGTGACCACTGTTCATAGCCAGGTCCACTGAACAGTATAACACAGGATATTTTAGATCAACCATCGCTATAATTAAGTGTTTTTTTTTCATTCTGTGCTCTTTACATACTTGATGTTAAAAACGCTTCCGGAATATTATGGATTACAAACACTCGGAAAATTTGTTTCAACGTAAAATAATCTAGCATTAATCTCAAACTTTTTACAAAAATAAAATATACTTTCCACTTTTACTACATGAACTGTTCTGTTTTTGGTAATGTTGTGCATATTTTGGACATTTGATAGAATTATGTTAGTTTTCAGGCCGAGCTATAAGATGTAATATGCAATATACATCACTGTCAGGCTAATAATCTCGGTTTTGTTTGTAGTCACAGTCCATAGATTCACTATTTTTATCAAAAAATTGACGAATAATGGGATGGCGGGTGTAGAGTGGAATTCACTAGAAACACGAGTAAATGAGAAAATGGGAGCTGGGTCTAAAATTCAAGAAGAATCAAGTGAAGGGGATCTACTCTCGTTCGGACAGACGCTAGTTAGCGGGGTTGAGTCCTAGAGGAGTATATTAACATGGAAATATAGTATCACAATAGCCTTCAACACTCCAATTTTCTTCAAAACTCCTTAATTTCCTCATTTCTCCCTAGTGTCCTCAACCCTCCCTAGTTTCCTAGTCCCTCCCTAGTTTCCTAGTCCCTCCCTAGTGTCCTCAACCCTCCCTAGTGTCCTAGTCCCTCCCTAGTATCCTCAACCCTCCCTAGTGTCCTAGTCCCTCCCTAGTATCCTCAACCCTCCCTAGTGTCCTAGTCCCTCCCTAGTGTCCTAGTCCCTCCCTAGTGTCCTCAATCCTCCCTAGTGTCCTAGTCCCTCCCTAGTATCCTCAACCCTCCCTAGTGTCCTAGTCCCTCCCTAGTGTCCTCAACCCTCCCTAGTGTCCTAGTCCCTCCCTAGTGTCCTAGTACCTCCCTAGTTTCTTTAACCCTCCCTAGTATCCTCAACCCTCCCTAGTGTCCT
>CABFWO010005244.1:36638-50730 GCA_902155825.1 Timema genevievae
GTGGGGAGGCGTCAAAAATGTAACGAGGGGAGGGGTGGGGGCATCAAAATGTATTGGGGGGGACTTATTAAATGCCTTTGGAAGATAATTATATTATTTTTGTGGTAATCACAAAGGGCAGTGATTTAAATAATGTGTGTGGCCTTACATACAATGTACACTTTGTTTCTGTTCTCTTTTCAAATTTGTAAATTTAGGGGCACTTGTGTGTAGTGGTAGGCTTACTATAATAATTTTTCACATTGAAGAGCCCTTTAAATGTTTTACTCGAAAAGAAGAATCAATGGTGGTGGAAATCCATATTTATGTAAGGGGAACGCGGCAGTTAGTAAAATTATGTATTTTTTAAAAAGTTTTTTGCCTCCCAAATCAAAAAATAGATTGGGGATCCAGGAGCTTCCAGAAGATTCTTAATAAAACCAGGCTATACATATTGGAGACAAAACAGAACCTTAACCACTGGAGCCCAGAGAGGGACGCATTTATTTTCTTTCCTCAGTCACAGCGAATTAATCTTTCAGAAACTGTGAAATCAGTACACCTTATTTGTTTGAATTAATTGATCTAGAGCTAGTGATTGTACTAAAACTAAACACACTTGTTGGCATCCGTCTTGAGGAAACCTCACAACTTTTTGTGGGAGGGTGTGTCTCAAAACTTGGGAATCATTAGCTTGGTGGAAGTGTAGATTATAGATATAAGCATTCTATAACTACTAAAACTCCATGGGGCAAATGAGGTTTTTACGAACTACTTTCAAACTATTGACTTGTTGGCCAACACGTTAGCATAAATATATTACAGAAAAAAAAGTGATGTGATCATTTACAGAACCTAGACGTAAAAAGAGCAGATCAGTTCACTTTACTAACTAAAGACAAATACAGTAATAACTAATTAGGAGCCCAAGATTGCAAGACTTGGTTTCGAAATTTTCATAGTACTAATAGTCAACAAAAACATTTCCTAAAGCCAACAAAATTAAATTTCCCTGAATCGATTCGAAGTTTAGATTTCTTTCGATCTAACGATTCAATCTTTTAGAAACCGCTAGAAAAAGAATCGATATGTGAATCACATCTAGGCCTTTAAATCGATAGAAAAAATTGATTAATCGAGGGCAAAGAATCGATTTTCTAAAATATCGATCCAAGATCGAACATCCCTACAATCCACCTGATTCCCTCTCACTATGATCTGATGAAAGCTTGAGCCATGTATCACTTCATTCTTCTCTTATTATGATTTTTTTGCTTTAAGTATTGCTAAGTGTTTGCTTTTAATTACACTAGGCTAATTTAATAGGATCTGTCTCTCTTATGCGTTCAGAAATGTACCCATACCACTCTTAGCCCCGACATTAATATTTACTTAAATTTCTAACCATGTAGATATCATTACAAATTGAGGAGAGCTTTTGTGGTCTAGTGGTCAGAGGTTATGGCTACGGACTCACAGATCCCAGGTTTGATTCCCGGCGCATCAAGACTTTTCTTTTTAATTTTCATATTATCTGAAGAGCAGTGGGTCTGGAACAAGTTAGACTCAGCCTAGGGTGGATAAATAAGGAGCTACTCGAATAAAGTAGTAGTGGCTCCGGTATAGAAAGATGAGTTTAAGGCTGGAATCATCGTTGTGCTGACCACATGAGACCCTCTATCCACAAGAGTTGGCACTAATTCACCAAACAGTTTGGTAGCCACTCGGTAGATATAGCCTTAATTCGGGCTGACACCATGGAGTTACTTTTATTACATTTTGAGTGGATGGTAATCATCGTTATAGATAAATAAAAGAAGAGAGAATATGGGAGTTGGGGGGCGGGGGCGGGCTCAAAATTTCCTAAGATAGCATACGGAGAAGGGGAAATAATAAATGTTCGAGAATCACTGTTTTACAGCCACACATCTTCAAATACATCCCTTGAAATAATCCCTTGACGTTCTTGGACAACGGTGGTTGAGGGTCCTCGGCCCCCAAATCGCCTCTGCAACTTTTAGAGTACAGAATACCCGCCTCGGTAGCGTAGTTGGCTAACGCGCTAGTCGTGTTGAGCTCGACCACCGAGGACGGGGAGATCGAGGTTCGAATCTCGGTCGGGTGAACTGGGGGTGGTTTTTCCTAAATGGTTTTCCACTCTCTCTCCACGCAAATGCGGGTTCACTTCCCCTAAAGTCAACCCTCCCATTTCCTTATCCATTAGCGTAATTAGTACTTAAGCGTATAACCCGAACGGGTAGTAAGATGCAGTGCTAAATATTATTATTATTATTATTATTATTATAGTGCATCATACCTATTAGTTTTTCTCAGAATACGCCACTGGTACCGTTGACATTTGACAGCAAAATAAACATTGATTTTCTTTTTACAGTAATTTCTGGGGTAAAATAATAAAATAATTAATATGGAAAAATAAACTAAATGTGACGTGAGAAGAACGCAAAAAAGATGTTCAATATTAAAATACTTTTTACTATAACTATTTTATCTGCGAGACAATTATATAATGTCCTGTATCATTATAGTATTAACTATTAATTTACAGTACTATAATCCAATCAGTATATAATAGGCTGTATCGTTTAATAATTACCATAGTATTAATAATTAATATGTTAGTAACCAAACTCACGGTACTCACCATGATTGCTCTACTTTTGCATAAAAGGTGTATCTCTAAATATCCATGTATGATATATATGTAAGATTCATAATCATTTATGGGGAGCTAACTTCTGGGGATCCCAAGGGCCCCCAAAAGTTTTAATCTGGGCTTGACTGTCTCAATTATTTACAGATTTATAGAACTTGCCAACACAATGATCCAGCGTTGGATGAAACGGGTAACAAAACGTGTTATGCAAGCTACGCATTTCTACACACATTTAATTTTCGTCAAACTTTTTTAGGAAAACATATTTTTACGTTTATTATTATCATCTGCACGCTGCATTTGTCTCAGTTTTTAATGACACTTATTTTCTTAAAATAATTTTGTAGGCCGATGTGTTTGGTTAGGAATATTAGGATTTGTATGCATTTTTAGAATGAGCTACTGATACCATTCAAAAACTATTATTTTGCACATTTCATACAAAAATAGATCCATATTAAAGTGCTATGGATTGATTGCCCCACGATGGGCGCCAATTGAAATGATACGGGATTATTTGCCCCTGATTGGGAGCCAATTATGGTGATATTGGATTATATATGTGATATTTCCCAATGATTGAGTACTATTTATAGCGATATCGGGTTTTCCGATGATGATGTGCGAGCTTGCCTTACTGCGCACTTGCACGTGGTTATGTGATCTGATTATTTCTGATATTTAATATTATTAAATGAACAACACTTTTGATGTTTCACACAATTTATTTAGATGATTCTAACTTCGGCACTGAAGATATGATATTAAGTGATACAGCTTGTTGTTAATTCACAGATTGTTTTTCTGTGATATCACACGTTGCGTGTTCTGAGTACTGTGTGCTGTGTAGATTTAGGTTACTACTCTTTTTATTACCGGCACTGTTAATATATTACTCTCTCGATCTATGATACTGGCACTGTTGTGGAACCATACGCACAAGATGCTTATATATGACCCACCCCTTGCCTCTTGGACCCCCTTATCACCAGTGTCAATACTAACCAATAGAAAAACTCCTGGTGACCTGATGTTATGAAGACTGGCTTACTATTGGGTAAAAGGGGCTAGCGAGACACAAGATCATTTAATAAAACGGAGTTGATCTCTTAAAGAATTTTTTTTAAAACGTAGTGTATTGAAATTAATTCTAAAAGCGCGTGATTTTCCATGGATGAAGTATTAAAAGGAAACTTTACATACAGTACTTTTAAGGAAAAACACACTTCATCCATGACTTTTTGAATTCATGAGAGGGGTCCAAAACAGTATCAAACAGTAAGTTAAACAGTAAGGTTCCTAAGTATTCCAGGTATTTTCCTGAAATGCATAATTAATTTGAATCTTACTCGGGATTTTAAAGGTTAAGGATGAGGAAGTGCATTCTCATTAGTCTGATATGATTTTTAGAAACCTGTTGGGTTTTAACCTCAACTTCCTAATCTTTTTTGTGGTGTAACGGACACATTGGAATGTCTAAATTACAGTGTCTTAACAAAACACTGAACAAAGAAGAGAAAACTGATCAGACATTGGTTAGTATTGTTTAAAAGTGGCATTAAGATAAAATATGTTTCTGATAGTCTGTATTCTAGTGATACATAAATATAAGGTAAAGATCAATTCTAATATCCCCTGTTTCCCGTTTATCTTGTGTGTATGTGTGTACAGTGTACACGCCCACGTGTACGCTAATGAGAAGAGGCTTGTCCGTCCAACCTTTCCTCCTCGGAAGATGAATCACATAGGACCGGTGCCAACCTCGCCCCGACTGTACACTGTACACCATCACTGAGTTCCATGGGGACACTCCACGACAAAATGATACGGGGAGAGGGAAAGCAGGGATTGTTTAGAGAACAAGGAGGTAGAGAACTTTTCTTAGAGAACAAGGAGGTAGATTACTGTGTTTAGGTAACAAGGAGGTAGAGGACTGTGTTTAGAGAACAAGGAGGTAGAGGACTGTGTTTAAAGAACAAGGAGGTAGAGGACTGTGTTTAGAGAACAAGGAGGAGGAAGACCGTGTTTATAGAACAAAGAGGTAGGGGACTGTTTAGAGAACAAGGAGGTAGAAGACTGTGTTTAGAGAACAAGGAGGTAGAGGACTGTGTTTAGAGAACAAGGAGGTAGAGGACTGTGTTTAGAGAACAAGGAGGTAGAAGACTGTGTTTATATAACAAGGAGGTAGAAGATTGTGTTTAGAGAATAAGGAGGTAGAAGACTGTGTATATAGAACAAGGAGGTAGGGGACTGTTTTGAGATCTTATTTTTCCTGGTTATAGTTGTATAACCTAGCTAAGCCACACATGATTACTATAATATGATGTAGCTGTTGGTTCCATCTGCATTACATATCTAAGTTGCACATTATGAGTTGAGTTCAACTCATAGTATTCTATATTTGCCTTATATCCCTTTTGTTTGCTAAGTTCTGTGAGAGTGTTTGTCTATTTGTGAAGAGACAGGATATATTGTGAGTCACACTCTCCACATTAGGGCCAACCACAACACCCACGATGGAGTCCAGTCCTGTTTGGTGTGACGTGGTAGCAGTCAGAAAGGTGAAATAACCACCTATCACTTTTAGACATTATTAGCAATACTTTTGTGGAATCAGAAATCGTGGTCTATTCCCTTTACTACCACTTATAAGTTACACTAGGCCTACAATTAACTTAAAAGATCAATGTCTTTCACTATCGTATTATTTTTCACCATGGTCATATTGTATCATTTTCACACTTCATCTTATAATAATAATAATAATAATAATAATAATAATAATAATAATAATAATAATAATAATAATAATAAATAATAATTTCAATTCAATTTCAATTTCCTTTATTATAGTGCTGGCCAACAGTCGTAAGACCTATAACAGGCCAGCACTGTAAAGTACACAAGTACCTTACAAATACATATATTTACACGAGAGAATATGATAAACAAAAATTGCTAAATAATGGTATATACTGATGGATAATTACAAAAAAAGTAGTAATTAATAATGATAATAATAAAAATTAGCATTAATAACAAACAGCTAAAGAGTGGTTAAAAGCAATAACAATATGCAAAAAATAGATCAGAATGTTGTGAATTTAAATATTATGGGCAGAACCTCTACATGATAAATTATTGATATGGGATTTCCTTAAATAACTCTCTGAGTTTAGCTTTTCTTTTATGATAGAAGTCGAATTCGACAAATCTAGAATTGGCGCTTTGGATAAAACGACTTATAGGGCTTACCTTAAAAGAGCTATTGATAAAAAATTAATTTTGGATTACGAGAAGCCCGAGAAGGGATATGAACGCCTACATGATCAAAGGCAAATTTGCAAGAAATTTTACTATTGAAAATATTAAAAACAAAAAGGGCATCACAATAAAGTCTACGCGAGAAGAGAGTTTGGAGCCCTAAGAGGTCTCGAATTCTTTCATAATCATAATAAATCCGGTTAGTAAAGAATTTATCATAGCACGCAGCGACAAATTTTCTTTGAACATTTTCCAACCTAAGAAAGTCAGTTAAGGTAATGGAATTCCAAGCATATTCTAACTTAGATCTAACCAGGGCGTAGTACAGACATAAAAAATAACAGTCAACTTTCTTAAATGATGAAGTAATAAACTTAATAAGTCCAAGTAATTTCAACGAATGGGAAATTACATGGTCGACATGATAGTGGAAATAAAGTTTGTTATCCAGGAGAACACCAAGATCATTAATATAAAGGGTGCGAACATATGTTTTCACTACCCATTTTATAAGTAAAAAAGAAAGGATTAGTTTTCCTAGTAAAAGATACAGATTTGGTCTTAGATTTATTAATAATAAAAATAATAGTAATAATAATAATAATAATAATCTTTTCTTGTTCGTGATGGGTTTGTTACTTTCCCTGTACACGGCATGAGTATGTGAGCGGTTAGCAGGTCTGACCATGAAAACCTTAGATAAACCTCCATCGAAAGACCAGGGAGAAATATTATCTGCCACATTTTACCCTCCTTCAGGCCAGGTTTGCATAGAGCATTAGAACTCGACTAATGTAATTAAATACTCATAGCTTTTATGTGTCGTTAATAACAAGCTTTAATTTAAGTACAGGAATAGGAAAGATGGTTTTGAGAGAGACATACACAATAACGTGTGTAGGGAGTGGTAAGAACCACTAATATTAAATCACACGGGGAAGGCTTCCACAATTATATTGGAGCGAGGTTTAAACCCAGCACTCTCCATCACTGGTACTCCAGTCTTTCTTAAACTGTGACTCCTTGAACCGTGTGACCAGTGATGTAGGTAATAGTTTGATCTGAGTGGTCCAAACAACAATACGTCATCGGAATAACTACCAGGGGCTACAAGCTGTTCCTCTTCCTGTAGTTTGTGTCTGTGTGAACTAACCTCACCAGGAATTACTACCAGGTGCTACAAGCTGTTCCTCTTCCTGTAGTTTGTGTCTGTGTGAACTAACCTCACCAGGAATAACTACCAGGTGCTACAACTCTGTTCCTCTTCCTGTAGTTTGTGGCTGTGTGAACTAACCTCGCCAAAATGCCAGAGTGTCTCTCCTGCTCTCAACACGTGCCCTCTAACCGTTCTCTCTTTGGAAACCAACGTGCGAAATTTTGGCAAGCATTCGCAAGTTTAGTTCCTCCTCGCGCTAAAATTAACCAACCTCGACCCTCAAACAACGCGAATCTCGACACTTACGTAACGTTGTATTTGTAGAGCATAGCAGTGTACACCGTAGATAAATGTTAGTTAATACCAAATTTGAAAATATATGGAATAATATTATACTTTATTAAAAAACTTTTTACGTTTTGTATAATGACATTTGTAGTAAATTAAATTTCACATGCCTAAATTTTACACCAATATTTCAAATTATAGATTATGCATTAAACTAAATTTAATCTATGCCTACAATTTAAATTGAAAGCAAAACAAATCAAAGTAAATAAATTGATTAATATATATACATATAATATAATTATCGTATTTTCACATCATAAGTTTCTTGACTGGTTCGATGCACTCGTCCATTTCTTCTTATTATGAGTCAGTCTGTTCATATCTACGAACTTATTACAGCCCACATCCATCACGTAGGCCTACTCCACAGTTTTTTCCTTCCAATGTAACCTCCAATAACAAATTAACCAATCCTGTATGCATTTAAAGATAAATTAATGTGAATAATAATGACGGTAACAGATATTTCGGTATCTTCCATGCTAACTTTTGTTTTCATTTTACTAAATTTACGTCGATTTTACTTGTTTTCTAACATATCCTTTTTAATAATGTAGTTTGACAATAGAAAATTGTATGGAAAATAATTGCTATGCTTACGCTTACACTTATTAGGCATAGTAATATGGCTATTATTTAAGTCAATTCATTGTTCTAATTTGGTAAAGATTGGTTAATCAAGATGAATTCCGGTAGAAACCCCGAATCAGTTTTATCGCATTGTATTGTATGGTCATTAATGAGGTCTTAAATAGTTTTAATTGGGCTAACAAACTGAAATGATATATTTGTTTGTGCCACGTGTCTTACCGTCTGAGTCATCTGTAAATTGCATAAATTATTTTAAGAAATCACGCTATGAAGCGGGAATTTTAATAAAGGGCATCAGCGTTGGCCTCAAGACTTAATGGAAAGCCATTAATGGGAAAGAGGACCAGAATAAGAAGATATAAATAAATATCTAAATTAACCAAAATAACAGGTAGGACTATATATGTAAAATGCAATGTGATTATTACTATGTGTTCTGTCTTGCGACAGATCCATTCCTTTTGTCAGTGAACTTACACCACCAATACGTCTGGTCCTCTTTTCCTCCTCAGATCACAGAAATTTCTTTCCTTAAAGTCATCCAATAATTTAATCCTCTTTGTTCCTAAACTCCCTTTTTCCTCAACCTTGCCTTCTATGAGGTCGTGAAGAAGACAGTTCCTCCCTAAGGATGTGTCCAACCTTGTTTGGTTTGTACCGAAGAATCACATCTAAAATGGTTTTCTTCTCACACATTCTTATTAGAAATTCTTCACTTGTCGTCCTGTCTGTCCAACTGATCTTCACAACTACTCTTCAGTAGCATAATTCAAAGCTCTCCAAGTATTTCTTCTCCATCTTCCTGAGATTCCAAGTTTCTGCTTCATACAACGCGATGATCCAAATGTAGATTTCATCAGTTACTTTCTCACTTCCAAACTCGACTTGATCGTCAGCAGTAACCTCTTCTTTTTGAAAGCTTCCTTGGCCTTGGCTATCCTCGACCTAATTTTCTTGGTGCAGTAGGCATCCTTTGTCAGCAGACTTCCCAGCTATTTGAACAGCTCAATGCTTTCCAACTCATGGTTTCCAATTAGATCATTTTCGACTTCTCAATGTTTATCTCCATTAAAATTCTTCTCCTGGTCTCCACCAGCTGGTCCATCATTTCCTGCAATTCTTCATTTTTGTCCAGCAGCGCTAGATCATCTGCGTATTTTATTGTGTTGATGACGTGTCTTGTATCACGTCTCTCCAGAGCTTCTATGACTAGCCGCTCTCCGTACGAGCTATACAGCATCCCTGCCTTACTCCCTCCTCTTCCTACCCCTACGATATAGGTCTCTCCATCATTCAGCCTCACCTTCACTTGCCATCCCAGGTACAGGTTTGCGATCAGCCTTATGTTGATTGTGATCTTTTGATTCCATTTCACTATTTCTAGCGCCTTTTGCCAGTTGATGAAACCTATGTAGTCTTCCTCTTTGACCTTCAGCACTCTCGGAAACTATTGTAAACACCCCAAAGGCATATCTGATTTATTTTCTAAATCCAAATTAGTCTTCTTCCATTACACTTTTGATTTTCTGTTCCCGTCATTTGTTGAAAATTCATGCCACGATCCTCCCCACATGAGAGATGAGGCTGATGGTCCTCTGTTCACTTCATTTATTAGCTTGCCTCTTTTTATTTAGAGCCTCCACGGCTACGTCTAGAAAGTCCTTGAGCCATTCTCCTGTTTCGTAGATCCACTTTTAAGTGTTGTCAGAGCCATTAATCCGTTGTTTCTCAGTTCCTTCAGAAGGTAAGCTGGTATGTCATCATCTCCAGCAGCTTTCCTTCTTCGCATGTCCTTTATGGTTCTCTCCACTTTACTCTTTAAAATGCTGGGTCCTTTTTCTCCTTCCTATACCTTGTCTCCTTCTTCAATTTCCAGATTCCCTGGTTGATTTTACTTATCGTAAAGCTTTTCTATTTATATTTCCCTAATACTAATAACTTCTTTATGATCCGTCATTATCTGACCTTTGAGGTCTTCTATTTCCAACATATATTCGTAGTCCTTAGGATATATTCACAAGAAATTGGTATATGAATTTGTATCTTAATACATCAAGTCCCTTAGTAACTTCCCATGTACACCTTTCTCGTCTTTTCTTGATATCCATTTCTTCCCCCATAACCTCTTATTCTGTTGTCCTTTTCGTGCTGAGAATATTACAGCCACATCTCTGACACGCATAGTTTTACACATTTCTCATCGTACTGAATACGAGTTCAATCTACCTAGTTACTCTAGTCTGAGAGTCCAGTGTAAGTATCAGATAAAGAAGTACAGATAGAGTCACTCTAAGGTAGTCTAGCTAGACGCTCTATATAGAGTTGAATTCGGCTGCAGTGTACACAATCTTAGAGACGCTCGCTAGGTTAAACTCTGCCTAGCTATATTAAAATATACAATGCATTCGTAGCTTAAGGCTTATTAAGTGCAATCTTGGAATAAGGAAACCCCTAGTGTAGTTCCTATCATTTATTTTATTTGTTTTCTAAGTGACATAGTTAATAGTTTCCAGGAGAGTAAGGAGCTCACACTGAAAATAAAATAACAAGTTTTTGGTGTTATTTTAATCATTGAGAAATAATGTAGTTTTATTTTAGAATTTTTGATGACGTGTTTGCGTTGGTTATTTTTTAAAACTGTTATTTTAAAACATACCAGTATTTAAATATATTTGTATTTATCAATAATTCTACATCTATCAGTTGTGGTCGAGAGGTCAAGGCGTCTGACTAGAAATGAGATTACCTCGGGTAGCGCAGGTACGGGTCCTACCGTCTGCGGATACTTTTGTTTATCAATAAATGCTGGTATAAGAGTTGGCTAAAATAGTCTTGTTTTTAATTTTGTTTTTACAACTGTAGAAATACATGCTCTTAGAACCTAACTAATACTACGTAGCTCGTTTAAGCCCTATAATTTACTTGAGTACTGATATGATTGCGTGGTAATGGTCGTTTGTAAAATGAGAGAACATAAAAAAATCCATCCAATCAGTTTAAGATATTTTAAAAAATATCCTAAACTAACAATTCAAAAAATTTAAATCAATATTTTTACAATATATATATATATTCCTGAATCATTCACTATTGAAACATTCCCAATAAACAACACTATCCCCTAAAACATTCTGTGTGTAACAAAATATTTTTATAATCACTCTCGTCATTAAGGAAGTTGGGTGATTATTGTCAGGAAAGTCATTAGTTGGCAAACGATAATGCTCGAAGCATTGATACAAATATCTTCCCTCAGTATTAATATGTGTGAAAGCTCCACATGCAATTTAGATATAATAGTAATAATTATTGTAATTATCATAGTGTGTCTCAACTTAGTCATTAGGCTTACCGAGCTATTATTTATTTATTTAAAACACTCTTATTTATTAATCCCTTTGTCGCCATCTTTTATGACACATTAAAAAACACTTGAATAATGTCGGGGAGGGGGCACTGAGGATGGCCCTTACAGCTCTTATTATTTTGTATTAGAATTTACTTTAAAAGAAAATTACGTGTCTATCTTAGACATTGGTTTAGAATCAGATTCACATTCACACAATTTCGATATTTAATAATACACTTTACGCCCGAACGGGTAGTAAGACTCGATGCTAAAAAAAACCTAAAAGAAACAAATAAACTACCTTAAAATATGCATTAATTTTGTATTTTGAATAGAATTGATTGAAGAATCGTTTTCAAAAACCAAGTAAAGATCAATAAATGAGGGAAGAAGGACTCTTTGATAGTTTGCACGCTATATTGACTGTCACAAGAACATCGCACGTAACGTAGCCGTATAACAATAACAATAACACGTGGGACAGAACGTGGGACAAAGACAAGTGGAGTTTCTCTACGTTTCTTGGTTTCAGACTTCTCAAAACACGTGGTCACGTGATATTCATTAATATATATAAAGTAAAATTAAATATTATTGAGTTGTTGATTTTAAAAAATCAACCTAAGTTTTTATTTTGTTCATACTCAAAGTTTCAGCTGTTTGGGTTCACACCCTCAAATTTCCTAAAATAAGAGTGCAAAACTTTGATTTTCTAGCCACCCATACTGGTGATCGTATGGTCTATGGCTTTAAGCTCTGAATCATCCTTATTATAATGTGAGAAGTAATATGTTTGTCTGAAAACATTATTGATAGAGTGAAACGAGGTTCTGTTTTAACTTAATCATTTAGCATTTCGTCTGTTTATGCTTCTATCCAGAGCTTTGGCAACGATAACTGTATAATGCGTTGGCCAATTTTGACGAAGTGGCCAATTATGACGAAGTTTGGCAGGGACATACTTTATACCTAGACCACACGATGTAGCTACAAAGTCCTACAACTTGGTTATCGGTTTCAATATCGGTTACAAAAGTCTGCAGCAGTCACATTCAGACAAGAACAGTTACATAAGTCTGCAGCAGTCACATTCCACCAAGAACAGTTACATAAGTCTGCAGCAGTCACATTCCGACAGGAACAGTTACATAAGTCTGCAGCAGTAGTCCCATTCCGACAGGAACAGTTACATAAGTCTGTAGCAGTCACATTCCGACAAGAACAGTTACAAAAGTCTGCAGCAGTCACATTCAGACAGGAACAGTTACAAAAGTCTGCAGCAGTCACATTCAGACAAGAACAGTTACAAAAGTCTGCAGCAGTCACATTTAGACAGGAACAGTTACAAATGTCTGCAGCAGACACATTCAGACAGGAACAGTTACAAAAGTCTGCAGCAGTCACATTCAGACAGGAACAGTTACAAAAGTCTGCAGCAGTCACATTCCGACAAGAACAGTTACAAAAGTCTGCAGCAGTCACATTCAGACAGGAACAGTTACAAATGTCTGCAGCAGCAGTCACATTCAGACAGGAACAGTTACAAATGTCTGCAGCAGACACATTCATAACAGAAACTGTTACAAAAGTTTTCATCTGTCACATTTGATGTAACACCTCACAAAGAGAAAGAGGTTTTCTTATAGAGATATATTATATAGTCACATCCAATGTCTATTTCCTGGGTTTTTCCTTTATGTTATACCTTTTCCATGTTCCTATCTATGTGTCCTATCATTTTCTACAATTTTACTTTTTCTCCTTTTTGAGTGATTAGGGTTCCTCTTTTAGGAAGTTGCGTTGCGCGTTTCACATTTCTCCCTGATTATTTCCGATAGAATGAAACCTAGGTCGGGGGATTGGGTGGTAACGACTAATTTACTTCAAAAGTTAGCAATTACCTCTTTGTCCAATGGCAGCAATGTGAAGTGTGAACAACATTCTCCCTTTCATTGTAAAGCCCATATTGTGTTCGTTAGTTTATATAATACCTCACAATAGAATAGTAAAATGCCCACAATTTTTACAACAAAAATGTGTGTTTGTATTTTTAAAAGGTTCATTTTACTAAAAAGTACAAGACTCAATTATTGTTTTGTTCTTTCACTGTAATGCATAGTGTTAGCCTAGAAATGAAAATGTACCATTCGGATTAAGTGTACCAATTAAACTCCCACAATATCTAGCTCAACTAACACACACAACATTAGTTAAACTAAAAGCATTCTCACACCAGAGTAATTATAACACACACTCATCTTTAGGTAGCCTGTTCTCAAAATAACGCTTTTATATTTTGGCAAACTGAAAGCTGTTGTGGGCTTATAGCTGGAACCACAGCTTACACATCTCCTTAACTAATTTCCGCCCTTCCATTCCTCTTTTTTTAAGGACTCATATGCAAAGTGTTCTCCAAACTATGATCTGAGCAGTTTAGATAAGTTTAGTTTTAATCTCAAAAAATTACCATCTTTCATAGTTCTCCTAACATTCACTAACCTAGTATGTTCTGATTTTGGTCAATTTTTGGGGGGGAGGTGTTGAGCCCTAACCCTTCCCAGTTAACAGTCTTGGGTGAACTATTTACAGAACACAGAACTACTAGTAGGACTGTAGTAACGATAATAACATAGAATTAAGAAGGTCTACTGTTCACAGAACTACTAGTAAGACTGTAGTAACGATAATAACATGGAGGGAGGTCTACTGTTCACAGAACTACTAG
>CABFWO010005245.1:0-50721 GCA_902155825.1 Timema genevievae
TAGGTCCTCCATTTCATCTCACAATCACCCTACCATTACACATTAGCGTAAGTGCGTATAACCCGAACGGGTAGTAAGACGTTGTGATAATAATAATAATAATAATAATAATGGTAAGACACGGTGTAGAAACAAAAATAGACCTATCCCGAATACTTACCCACCTCTCTAAGTAGTCAAGCATAAGCATACAGAGGGGCTTACAACTTGTTCAGGTAAACGCCCATTTACTAAATTAGGCTAGTAAGCGAGTGATGAAGAAGATGGCGCTTAAAGGATGTCTACCCGCATTTGGGTGGAGGGTTTAACAATTCGTCGTGTTATGCGGGCTACAACACTCTCTTTATATCTGCATCAGGACTTTGGTTGGACAAAAAATTTATATATATATATGTATTAATTAAAGAAAGCAACAAAAAATATATATACACAGGTTTGGGAAAAATTTTGTTGTGTAGTATGTGGAGGAATGTTTGGCTACACCATAGTTAACATGAACTAACCAAATGAACTACCTTACCTGTGAAAAGAAAGCTGTTCCAGTTCACACACCTATACATACTTCGGCTAGGGCTGAGCGGTAGAGCACGAAAAATATACAACACACTCCCAAAATTATTGAAAATAGCTTTAACTATTATAGAAAAAAAATTATGCCTACTTAGAGGGTACTAGTATTGTACAGAGCCTTGCAAAACAAAAATAAAACACAAGAAATATGATGATGATTTGTAAATATGTAAATAAAGACAAAATAAATGAAATTGAAATAAAATAAAATAAAAATTATTTATTTACTGTGCTTACTTTTCCAGTATTAAAATAAAACAAGTTCCCTACCTATCGGGTTGACCAGACAGCTTACAACATTATGTACAGTACTACTTTGCTTTAAAATCAAGTTTGCTAGAAATATGGTTATTGGATATATAAAATTATAAAAAGGTATTACAAATAAAAATAATAATAATTTGATTCCCATGATGACTCAATCCCCACGACGACGAGATGAGAGGTATCAGATTCCGGTACTCCCCGTATCCTTAGAGGGCCGAAAATAGTTTGGATAGCTTAGTTCTTTATATATATGGGGCACTTGAACTCGCCCAATAGAAGAGTAAAAAGTGAAAATTTGGAAACTCAGATGAAATAAAAAAAAAATATCTTGCATGCTTTGTCCTCCCCAGAGATGGAACAAGCTCATCATATATCAGCGTCCCACTTTGCAAAAATACATAGTCACACAGGACTATGCTGGATAGAGTTTTACCTCTGTCAAAACTGATGCACATTCATCCGTGTTAGTTTTATTTATTTAGGTAAATTCACTAGAGCTAGAAAGTTCTTCTTTCCATAGTCAAAAATTTCCGAGGCTACGCGAGATTCCCTCAAAAATATCTTAACTTCCAATATAGCCCTTTTATAAACTAATACAAATTGTGAAAATTCTTAAAATTAACAAAACCAAAATTCTGATCCCTAAAACAATTACAAAAACATTTCTGACCTTCCTCCTTGTAAGAAACTACCCACCAAAAAAATATAAATATATTAATCTTCCTTCTCACTCTACCATCGCGCGGCAGAAATGCTCTCCTAGCAACACGCTCGTGTGGTGGGTTCGTGAACTATTTACTTAACTAATCAAGATGGGTCACATAAAATTAATTTGTAACAAGTGAAAATAAGCCCCCCCCAATAAAAGGAAATAACTATAGAAAATGACTGCAAAATAATGTACGTAGTAGAATAATGCAGAAATTAATATAATATTAAATTTCATATATGTTTTGTTTTTCCAAAGTTGTGAGTTACCAGGGAACCACCTTAAATAGTTATTATTTCCTGGGGACAGCAACAAAAATGAACGTGCTTCCAAGGCGGCCATTACTAACACCACACAAATATATATTCAAAAAAGAAAAAAATCACAAAATCACAACTAATATAATTAAATTACAATCTGGTAGAAAAAAATAATAAAAAACTAGGGGATTATTGAAAATGCTCACAAGAGCGAAAGTAAAACTATTTAGGGAAAACCACCTTCAGTAAACCCGACTGAGGCTAGAGCTCTGTTATCCCTGACATCGGTGGTCTATTCTACTATGAAAGTAACTCTCTAGACCAGGCGGCCAAAAAAGTAGGTAATTATTTTAAAATTAAAATACAACCCTATTTTTAATTTCTACTTACTTGTCCATACAAAACTTTTGGTTCATCTGTCCCAATTTTCTCCAACGTTTTCTCTGACTTTGACATTAGCTTTGTTTCAACAAATGCCCTGAGGTCCGCCATTTTCATTCGTTTCTTCACTTTCTCACTTGCCCTTCTGCTATGACCACTTTCTTCGTCAGGTCTTTTGCGGCCAAAGTATGGAGATTCTAAATAATGCATTGAGATGATTTACATTTTATTTTACATTTAATTTATTCACATTTATTTTTTAACCAAACATCTATAATTTGTGATAAGATTTATTAAGAGCCGTTTTAAACAAGGCAACTATACCCGCAAACAATCAATGGGTGACTATAGCTTTATTGAATTAGTTGGCAACTATCAGAGATTTCAATCACTCAGAAAAATGAGTACCAACCCAAACAGAGTACACGAAAAAAAGATGGTCAAATGTAATCATGGATTCGGAGTAAGAGGTTGTTTTTCTCTGGCTCCTTATGAGAGTAGAAAGCGAAGGAAAATTACCAATGCAATTTACTACCTATTCGGGCTGTACGTACATGTGATAATTACTATAATGGGGTAGGGATGAGAACGAAAGCATTTCACGGTAATCTACCTGAATTGGCTTAGAAAGAAAGTGAGAAACCATTTAGAAAAACTACCCTGAATAGAACCAACTGTGATTCGATCCCCGATCTTTCCGTTATCAGTGGGTCAGTCTAACACTATAGTGACGCCTTAGACCATTCAGACACTGAAGTGGAAGGTATTCTATATTCATACGTATATTTGCGTGTGGCTGCAAAATGGTTTCTTCAATAACAACTGCACAAGATTTGACTATGAAGACGAAAACAAACAGAAAATACATAGCCAGATAAGGAAATATAGTTATGTATCACGAATAAAACTCTACAGGTGGCGTTCGGCACTACTTGTGAGAATGGCCAGTGATTGTTGCCCTGTGTGAATGAAAGAATATAAATACGTATTTAACTAAGCAGTCCTCAGGTGTGCGACAGTCATTGATTGACAGGAAACTACGCCACTAATCACCAATATTGGGCAAATTATGAGCAAATGTTGTCAGGCCGGGCGACTCAGTTGCTCAGTGTGAAACCCCCAATCTATCTCCAAGTTAATCAACAGAACAATAGTTGGCTAGTTTCCTAGTGTAAGAGCCATTTCACACTAGGCGATTACTGCCCGCAACAATCGCTAGCCGACTATCGCTGTTGAATTAGCAGGCAGACATATGCAACTTCCTTCAATCAGAACAATCAATACCAACCCAACCAGAGTACACGAAATAATTGGTCAGTTGGGATGGATTTGGAGGATGAGGTTTTTTTTATGGCTTCTTATGAGAAGAAGAAAGAAATTCACAATATAAGGGCGGATATTTTATAAACATCCGTATGTTAGTGATTAATTTGTAAATGGTTTCTTATTTAACAACTGCACAAAATTTAACTAAAATAACCAACTCCACAACATCAGTCCTCAATCGAGCCATATTAGCAGAGCAGCCACCAACTGTTGGCAAATATAGGACCAAAATATGCAGATATAGGTGTATGTGGTCAGCACAACGAACTTTCCCTCAATTTATCTCAGTTTTCTAGACCAGATTTGCTACTTTTCCTTTCTAGTAGCTCTTCATTTAACCTCACGAGGCTTATTTGACTGACCCAAAATCTGGACACGCTGGGGATCGAGTCATAGACGAAACGATATAAATACGTAATTAATCAGGTAGTATCTCTGATGGGAAACTATACGCCACAAATCGCCAATGGTGGGTGACGTATGAACAACTGTTATCAGGCCGGGCGACTCAATTGCTTTGTGTGAAACCACCAATCAACCTCCATGGTAATCACTAGAGCGATAGTCGGCATGCTATTGTTGCCGCGTGAAAGTTGTTTGGCGTGAAACGACTCTAAGATAGCATGGACATTGGCTTAATAATATTTAAATCTTTATGATAACACATTTAATTCTCATTAAAAATATTGAAACATTTATTTAAAACATATTAATCAACATCTTAACATTACAATTATTTTTGTAATAACTAAATTGTTATCTTGTTTTTTAAAACAATTTTATAAGAAATAAAGAGTAATTTGGTTGTTAAATTTTTGTCATTAAATTGTTTGTGATTATACTAATGATGTTGGCATTGCTTTATATCAAATAATTTATTATATAATAAGCGAAGAGAAAATGTTTGGGAGGCTTAGTTATTCTTCTCTTTATATATGGTAAAAAGAAAACTTTTTTAATATAGTATTGATAAATTAATTTTAAAATTTCTTAGCCTGAACGATACTTTTAATGATATCTCACAAGATTGAGCTATATTTAATATAATTAATATTTATAACAAGTTTGGTAGGAAAACGTTATTAATAAAAGATAAATAATAAGGTCACCAGTATAGAGTGTTCACAAGGGGAAGGTTAACATTCTCTGAAAGAGTAGAGTAGAATAAATACCCATGCAAAATATATCAAGGGACGTGCTGTATGTGTACATATTTTTCGAAAAAAGTTAAGTTTTGTATGATATTTCTAATACATATTCAGGAGGGATCTTTTTTTTTTCCTTAGTCTTAATCCCTAACATTCGAAAATTTTCAGGAAATTATCCCAATTTGAATACAATTTAATTTATAGGAAAATAATTCTTCTTTCTTCCAACTATACCGATTTATTTTTGGTAGTGACTGCAAATTAAATACAGCCCATCTATGTTTGATTCTCAAAACCTCATGACTAATTGGATTTGAGTATTTGAGCTCAATGATGCTCAGCTATAAATTAACTTTATAACTTTAGGTCTCGCCACTTTGAGTCGAAAAATAAAGTGGTGGTGCGTGGAATGTTCCCAAGGTATGTGAAACTTGTTTGTTCTTATAATCAACACTATTATATTAGGTATTCACAGTATGTATTAAGTGATACTGAGACAAATCAATGAAAGTAACAACTTGCTTTAACCCATATAATAGTATATAGTGCATTGTGAACACTACATCTTACCCCAGGTTAATGTGAGCCATATTCAATGCAATATATATTAAACAATGTATTGTTTCATTACACGTGTTAAAACTAACGCTAAGCCCCTCCAATACTCAGCGGCAGACCCTGCTACTTTCTACTCCTACCCCCCTTTCCGAACACAAGGATAAAACCACAATTATACCAATAACAAATATTAATGTAGTGCCGAAAGTTGAACCTGGTTCACTCAAACCAGTAGAGAGACGCGGTATATATGATATTTAAGGTTGTTGGACTATTTAGCTCACTAATAACTATTCCCATACTATGCCATAAGGCTGAGTGATAGCCTCATATAATAGGAAAGCCTTAATTATTTTGAAATCTTATCTCAATTTATGTTTCATTTAAGTCAATATATTTTGACTAAATTTTGATCTGAAAGGGACAATCTTGATTCCTGATCTGAGAGTCTAAGTCTTAACTCCTGATCAGCTGACCCCAGTCTAGATTCCTTACATGGAGTTCTTGGATCTTTCACCAGAATTCAAAATTTCTCACTTTTAAATTATCTAAGAACCCTTTAAACCAGTGTAAAGTTAAAAAATTGTAAGCTCAGTTTATGTATGCATGTAACATTAAGTAAGGATCAATAACTAATGATACTAATAAGATATAATTGGTTTAATTATGCAAGCGCTTTTCAGAACAGTTTTACCAAAGTTCTCACACATTGCCAACATTTCACGCTCCTCCAATGGTGGAGTGAGTGTAAACCTAATTGTGATAGTTAAGCTAGATTCACATGTTTGTCGAAATAAAAGAGCAGAAATTACTTTAGTGGTTCAGCAATTTTTAAGTTAACATATATTTATATATTCAGAACCACAATGCTTTGCAGCGCTTACTAGAAACCACTGAAGGAGTACCTACTTAATTTTTGAGTTGATAAGCTTACTATAGATTACTTTCATAGTTTTCAAATAGTAATTTTGAAACAAATTACTAGTTCTACAAACGAGCTTTTCATTCAATGATGTTTTTCAAATCCCCTCAGGACAATCGGTGTGGTAGGCATGCGCCTAGCTACACAAAGAGCATTCACTTACATAACGCATACACACTGATTGAGTCAGTTTTTAAATTTGATTAGTTATTTCAATCAGTTATTGTCATGCAGAGCAGACAAAGCGGAAACGGTTCCACCCTTGAGCCGAGTGGATCCCTACAAACTCTTGCGAAAGACTCATAGATCGCCATGTTCCCTCCCTCGTTTCTGCTCTTAGTTTTCGACGAACGTGTAAATGTAAAGTACAGTAAGAAGGAAGGAGTGTAAGTAACTCACTGTTGGGTTCAGCAGTAGCGGCAGAAACAGTGGCGGGCTCCTGGATTACAACGTCAAGGTCTGAGGAGTGAGATCTCTGGGTTGGGTTCGAGGGGGGATAGTCTACACAACACAGCACTCGGTGAGGGGTGAACTCGCGCTTCATTCACCAACTTGTTCTATATTGACTGTTTTTAATAATAACTGATATTTTTAACTATTAAAAAGTATTAATTTAAAATTGATTACGTAATAGTATTAGTAAATGTGTTGTCTATAAATACAATACTAAAAAAAAAATCCTTGCAGTAATTTTTAGATTAAAGATGACGTATTGTGTTTTCTGAGAAAATAATTGATATTGTTCTATCATATTATTTTAAAGACGTTAATTTAATACATATTTTCCTTTGGTATTAATATTTTTTACAAATTTTTAAAATCCGTTTCAATTTATCTGTCTATAAAATTAAATGTGTAAATGAATCTCAAATAATGAAACGCTTGATTATATTTCATATAATAACTGGTTTTATATGGAGTTTTTTTTATTTTAGTTCCACATTTTAATACCCTTTCGGGTTATATAAGCTTACATGGAGCTTATTTTAGGTTAGTTATAAAGTAAAGGCAAAGAAAAAACATCACAATTTTTTAGTTATACAATAATATTACAAAAATTTAAAATCAATGAAATTCAAACATTGTAAGGATTATATTTACAAAATATTTTAAATTTTGTTTCATTTTAATCAGTGAATTATTAATTAATTAAATATATATGATCATTATGTATTCCATGATTCTTATGAACAATGATATTATTTGCTCTTTTATACTGTTCATGTTTAATTAAGCAAGTTTGAAAATGAAGCATCTCATAACCACCACCAGCACCACCATCACCACCTCAAGAGTAATATAGAACCAATTTTAATTAACGTTCAAGTGTTAATTTTTTAAATAAACACAATCTTAAAATAGTTATGTTTATATTATCTTCCTTCTAGACAATTAAAAAGCTACAAAAAATTCACTAACACAAAAAGTCATAGAAAATTATCTATTGACTTGATATTTAGAAAGTTATTGATTAAAACAAGCAAATCAGTAGTTTTCTCTCAATCTTTGTATTGAGTATTCCAATATTAATAAAACCAATTCTTTTGTTTCGCAATACTACATGTTTTATGGTTTAGAAAACAAGAATTTAATCATTGATTTATTTTTTTTGAAAATACAGTAACAAGATCCAAATTATTTTATATTACTCTTAACATGCGGAACATTATATTTGAATAATATAAACATTAATGGCGGGAGATACAACTATGACTGTACCGAAACACTGATGTAGAGTAAATTAATAATTTAACAAAATTTAATTAAAAATTTTGCACCTCATTTTTTTCACTTTTAAAATAAATATATATTTTTAAAAATTGCTAATATAAGACCATTAATTACTAAACACTTTTCAGAAGAAAATGTTTTGATTCAGTAGAAAAAAATATTGATTAAAAAATCCAAGCTTCACTTATTGTTCAAACAGTCATATTTGTTCCACTTTAATTAAATAAACATATACTGGGATAATAGATAGTACACTTAGTTCTAATTAAATATGTTCCCTTTGATATCTGATATAAGACAAAAACTTAATAACAATATGAGTAGCTTGGTCAAAAAACCAAAACTACCCCTACTTCTATTAGTGTTTGATAATGATATCTGATCTTATTTTGTCAAAAAAGTGTTAACTTTTTGCAGTCCAAGAATTCATTAGAAATAAGTGTACGAAAGACCACAGATTGAGGGATGACAAAGCTTTTAAATCACTTAATCTTTTGAGACTATTGGTATAGTAAAAATAAATATGCTGTAAATATTTTAGGAATATGATTTGAGATAGTAATATTATTGAAATTGAATAAAAATATGAAGACTTACTATGTACTTATAAGATTATTTAAAGCTATTTATAAAATTTCAAAAACCCCTTGTAAACCTATACCAAGTACATAAATGACAAAATTATCTGGTTTGCAAGAAAATATGTCTATATCACTTTGGAAATAAAACCACGGGCTATATCTTAGAGGAGATTAAGATATAAATAAGATTATAGTCTATACTAATTTTACATATCTTGAAGTCTCATTCATTTTTTCACTGCCAAGAATACTGAAACTTATACTGAATGGTTGATGAGAGATCTAGGAAAGAAAATGTTGCTAGCTATATTCATAATTTTTATATAATGCCTAAAATGGACTGGATGTGGGATTAAGAGAATTCGTTAATTCAGATATGAACAATTATTGTTTTGAAAATTGCATTAAATACATTAAATCTTATTTTACTTTCCAATTATGATTATCCTTAAACGCACTTTCATATTGTTTCGATATTAAAAATCTTAATTTTATTCCGAGAACAGAGGATTAAACTATGTAATTATTTAAAATTAGATCAGTGTTTACTATTAAATCTCCTGAATGTTATGTGTACAGAAAGTAACAAAGATTCAAAACTATCAAATAAACATATATGCAAAATTGAAATCTTTGGTTAAATGTACTTTTCGCTCATTTAAAAATAATAATACAACCAAATTCGTGGGTTATTATGGAATGATATGTTACACTTGCCCTTCAACTTATTTTGGAAAAACTAGAATAAATTTGCATGTTAATAAACTAAAAAGATGGTCAAATTTAATAAGATGTTGTATTGCACATCATCATAGAAAGCTGTAAAATATATATTTAAGTTCCTTCTTAAAAAGATTTTCAATGATCTGATTTACAAAAATCAAATTAATCGAAAATAATTTATAAAGTGCAAGATTTTTACATTTCGCAGAAATGGGTATATGAACTTTAATTTTGCGCTTTATGTATCATAAAGTTATTTGAAGAGGGCTTAACTAAGGTTGGAGTGATAGTCACTCCATTACTTAGACTTCAAAACTATGTTATTTTACTTCCTTTTATTTAGAAAGAGAGGAATAGAAGAAAAATTTAAACTTACATTTTTGCTATTCAAATACTAAAATTAAATAAAAGAAAAGTGTATTGAACTTATAAATTAGTGTTTAAATGATTAAAATAATAATATGTGCGAGAAGTATTAAATATGTGTTTAGACTAAATAAATGTTTCTCTCCGTTTAAATTTACGAGTTTTCACTAAATTTTAGCTGGAGTAGGCTAATTAATAATTTAACAAGAAAGTAACTTTACTTATTAATGAAATGTACAGTGCCACAACAATATCTAATTCGTAAATATTTATAGCTAAATTCTCTCCATTGCTCTCTTGAAAATGTAGCATTAATAAAATATAAAAAAACTAAATATACTTATATTTGTTTTCAATCTCAAACGATTCTAGTTTATAAAAATTTCCAATAAAAGTACGATTTGAAGATATAAATGATTTATATATGAGATAAAAAATGATGTAAATTGAAATTCATTTTACATGCAAATATTCTTTATAAATTATTTCCATCATCATAAACTGTAACTGACGTTTTTGTCCAAGTGGTTATCATTGAGAGATATAAATGTGTTAATGAAATTATCAACAACTATATATGTAGAATGAGGGTATAATATATTCAGGTAATAGCTTTCAAATGATTTAATAAGTTATTATTAGACTATATAATTATTTTAAAAGCTCAATGATTTCTTATGTTCACACCAAATCTAATTTGTTAAAATATATTGTGTTTAAAGTTGCTATTGCCATCCAAACACAGCTGGTGCCCAGAGAAAGTAAAATTCAACAGTTATAGAAGTGCATTCAAATAGTTTAAGAGTAGTTGAAGAAATAAACACTGACTAATGCACACAAAGTAATAGCTTTTGATAGATTCAATAAAGGCTTTCAATAAGTAGTGTCACACAAATAAAATTTAAATTAATAGGAGTAAGCATGCAATTGGGAAATTACTATAAATGTAATGAAATATTGGTTTAGTTAAATTATTTTATATCAGCCTTGACTTTAGCCTTTTTAACTGTCAATCTATAATTTTATCAAATATCTTTCTATATGCTTTTTTAAATAACTAAGAGCTAAATAATATTAAAATAGGCTGCATTACATTTTTGCAAAACAATCAACTCAAGTTAAAAATATTAATATACTTAGCATTAATGTCAATGCATTATCAAATAAAAGTAATAAGCTATTTTATTTATTTTTGAGATATTCTTAATTTAGTTCTAAAATCATTATTTTGTTTAAAATAATTATTTAAAATCTAAGATTAAAGTACCTGCACTATTTGATAGGTAATACTTTATAATTGATTCTCAATTAAATAAAGACGATAAAGTTGTTTTTTTGTTCTCCTGAGGGTTTGTCTTGTATAAAAGCACGATTAAATATTTCAAATTTATGCAATCCAAACTGGTAGTAGTTCGTGGTGCTAGAAAACACAATTAAACTAGAATGTATTTGAATAATCTTAGCTTTTTGTTAACATGTAGAGCAGTGTTCTTTGCAATAAATGTCTGAGTGTAATTTGACTTTTTTTTTACAAAGAATTTTACTGTTTGGGCTATAATTTTATGTATTATTGGTTACTCTATTTCGTTAGGGATTAGAAAGGTTGAATTTATAAGAAGTGTACGGGCATATTCATGTAAGAAGAGTGGAATACCTTTTAGGAAACATCTCCCTCAGTATATCCGACTGGGATCAAGATCCAATCTCACAGTCATAGGTAGTCCAGTCTATTGTTAGAGTGACCCCTTAGACTATGTCTTATGTTGTTAGTGTAGTCATAATGTACGGTCTTAACTTGCCACTAAAACATCCCTTAAGCGCGGACTTTTTCAAAATTTGACTCTTAACACTAAATTAATACTAACACGACACTTATTCTTGCATAGCGTCTTCAGATCAGACAACTGATTATGTAATATATAATGAATTCAAATGCAACTGAGTACATGTGTTATTGGAAACATATAAGCAAGGCCGTAGCCAGGGGGGTTTGGGAGTTCAACCCCAACGCCGAAATTTTATGAACAAAATATATATGGCTTTATTTATGGTTCAAACAATATCAAAATTAAGATATAAGTACAAATTAGGGGGCCTTGTTACCATAAAAAGCACCTCAGAGATCTTCTAGAGGTGTTTAATATTTATAATTTTCCCTAGCCTTCGGCAGTTGTGGTCTTTTGTTGCAAAAAAAAACTCTCAGATAATCTCTAGAGGTGTTTAAAATTAAGAGTTTTTCCTATCCTTCGGCAGTTATGGTGTTTTTTGCAAAAATAAATAAATAAACACTTCAAATAACTTCTAGATGTGTTTAATACTTAGAATTTTCCTAGCCTTCTGCAGCTAGGGGTTAATGTTGCCATAATAAACGCTTCAGATAGCTTTTAGAACTTTTTATCATTTAGAATGTTTTTCTAGCTTCCGGCAATTGGGGGATGTGCAACCCCCCCTGAAATTATTGGCTCTTTCAATAATAAGTACACTATACTATATTAAAACCTCTTTATATTATCATGAATTATGATGTTAGCTTTTTATTTAACTTTAATTTTGTATACTAATATTTTTAAACAGTTAGATAAAGTTTCTAGAGGATGTGTCATATATGTTAGCTAGCTATAGTAGATTCTAAACACTTGATAATATCAGAGTTTTATTTGAGGACAAAGAATCAGACATTTGGTAACTACTGAATTAAGGAAACGATTCAACTCCAGACCAATTTTGGACTTTAGTGTTGTCTCAAAATTGACTATATCTATTATTTATAAATAAAATAATTCAAATGTGAACTATATATTGCTTATTTTTAGTTATATTGAATATTTAATAAAATAATATGCTATACTGATTATTCCTCCTTATATATTAATAGTATAAACCTGAATAATATAAAAGGCTAAGTTGAAATGAAAACAGTCTATTTTATTTCCTCCAATCCCATAAATTGTCCTACACACTACGATTTAAAATAGATAGTTTTCAAGTCCTGTAAACAGGAGAACTCCTTGTTTAAATCAATATATAATTAGGTACTCACCAGTTAAATAGGACACGTCCTTAACTTCGGGGACTTCCATGAAGTCCTTGGGCTCCCTATTTTTCAGTTCTGGACTTTGGTATATGGACACTTCTATTTTGGGAATAGGTAAGGAATTACTACGACGCCGGGGTTGCTGTTGGCTTGACGTGTCTTCGCTGATCTCTCGTAGCCTGTGGTTAAATATAGATATACATATTTTAAAAATATTTTACGATAATTTTCCCGTATTATTTTATCTCATGATATCATATAGTTTTGTAGGTATTCCATTATTTTTTTATAAATTAATTACAGATTTAAAGACTAAATTGAATCTGAGCAAATGTTTTGAAAATAAAATATCATTATAATCTTCCATACTGTGAATACAAACAATTTATTGAATTTCTTAAATTTGGTGGTTAGTATTTTCAGATTATTCACCAACATGCAAATAAGCCGTTATGTAGATTTGTAGAAGTAGTTGTTCCAATTTCGTTGGTCGCGCGTTTTCTAAGGCAACGATGAGAAAACTACGATTCGCGGGTCCGCCAGTGTGTTCAATCCGGACCACGGGATAATTAATCTAAATGTGTGGCGTATTGTTCCAAGCTAGAAGCTCATTTACAGTTTCACTCATCTCAAACCACATCATATTATAATACTTCTCAACCAAATTAAAAACATTGTAAGTTGCTAGGGAAATTATTATGGTTTTCAATTTTCAATGTATATCATTCATGTCAGTTTATTGTTCGTGTTTATCATTTTTTAAAAGGATCTTTTAATAAAAATTAATAAACAAAAGTCTATGGCCCACCAAAATATAATTTTGATCCCCTGTAGGTAAACTTTCGCACCCTTAATATATGGCGTCACTTTCGGTCAGGTTAAATTAAGTGTAGCTACCGTTTCTAAGTTGATTATTTTATTCCACCTGCACACAAACAGGTATATTTCCTCCAAATTATACTTTCCTTATACCCAGTTCAAGTGTAGATTTACGTATAGTCCATTTGTGCAGTAGGACGTGGTGCTGTGTTAAGAGACAAGTCGGTGGACACGTATAATACACGTAAAGCTCGTCTAGTCTGACTTGGGGGTGGTGGTGATGTAGGAGTTTGAATTGGGGCAAAGTGTATTTTCCTAAAGGTTTCCCTTCATTACTATGCAAATTATTTTATATTGGATCCCAATTATACTTTTTTCATCCATACTACATTAATATAGCTAAATTATTATGGCCATGAACGATAGTAAGATGTTGAGGAAGTAAAAATAAAAGACACGTCACTACCTGTGGTAGAGGAATTGCAGAGCCCAGTAGACGCCTTCCTCCTGCCACTGGGAGACGAACAGACAGCGCAGCACGGCCACGTCGAGGAAGGTAGCCGCACACAAGTCTATGAAACCTGGCATGATCTGGCCTGAGAGGTGGGACTTGAGCACACCTTCATTCTGCTGTTTGCTGCTGGTAATAGACTCCTTGTCAGTAGAGGAACTGAAAAACCACAAAAGTCACGCTGAGAACCGACCTCCACAAAGCGAATAAAGCTTGATTCACATGTTTGCAGAAAACTGAGAGAAAAATATATTTGAGTTGTGCATCAATTTACACTCTAGCATCAATATATGTTGAACTATGATGCTATGCAACACCAACAACTGAATACACAGATACTTATAATATTTATCAAATATAAAGCTTTTTAAATAAAATGGCTGATTAATTTTAATAAATTAGGTGTGATGATTACTAAGATAATAAGAAAAAAATTAGATCACGACAATTTTTATGTTACATTAGGCCCCATATTAATAACACTATCAACTTCTTATAATAATATAGTTCAAGAGCCTAGAAGTACCTCTTGAGAGGCTCTTATAGCCCCTTAGGGATGTGTCCTCAAAGTGTGGCCACGCACATTACATGTGCAGTGAACAGTATAGGAACCAATAACCCAGTGTCCATGATCTTTGGAGACCTAGGAAAAAAACCCGTCTTGGCAAACTTCAATTGGTGGGAGGAATTGGATCCTCCTTTCGCGTGTGCTGGACTTAAACGTAGGGGAGTTTTTATATCACAACCTAAGAATCACCTTGAGGAAGGTTTATGGCCTAGGTTCTCCCATTTGGGAGTCAAATATAGATCAAAGGAATCTCCCTGAATACGCGTTTGACCTATTTCAACTAGTTTGGGCCCTCAGAGGAGGTCAGGCGCATAGACCTAGGAATCACCCTCATGAGGGCTTTCAGCCCAAGTTGCCCAGCGGAGACCTTGTGAAGGTGGCCTGTCCAGCTTTCTCGGAGGGTACTAGCTACCAACAGCATAGTGTGTGGTGAGTAGGGGTGGAGCTCCTACCCCTTCATTTATTCCCATACAGATACCTCGGCAGAGATTTAAACACTCCTGACGTTTCCCGGGGGCCACCACAAGGAGGAACTCTGCCAGGATTACTGGACGAGGAACATCTCCAAGCAGAGAAGGGAAGCCTCTTGTCTCGTCCGGGTAAGGCAGGTCGCCATGAGGGCAAGCCCAACTCAAACCCATGAGCTTCCAACCACAACCTGGTGCTACCTCCTCCAAATTAAGTCCATAAAAATGCTACGATCTTTAACTTACAGTTAATCTATTGTCTCATGAGGAGTTTTTTCTTCATTAGGAATAAGCCAGCAGTAATTGCCCATCATACCCAAGTAAAAAGTTCCTTGATATTTGAAAACATTTTACTTTTAAGTCACTGAAATGGCCAGAGACATATTAAACTTGTGGCCTTGAATCCACTATCTGAGATTCCCGTAGATTGTAATAAAGTAGCCTATACATGCGGCGCCAAACCTTTTATACTAATCTTGGTCATGAAAACCGAAATAGGAATAACAACCTTTATATTCTGTAGCTGTTGCTAACCTAAGCTGATAATTCACTGTGGGATGCAAAAACAAAATTACTTTTNGGGGGGGGAGAAGGAATTATAAATGCCCAAAGTTTTGTTTTCATTGCGATATCACGATTACAGAATCACGATTTCACAAAAACAAAACAAAACTACCTTCCCCAAATAGATATAAAGTGACCTAACAGTCACCAGATGTCTTCTACAGGCATAATTCCCTCCATCCGTCTGCCAAGGTAGTATCTACAAGATGAGTCTCCATTACATAGAATAATGAGAAACCAGGTAGTATAAAAAGTATTGAGCATCTGTAAAGCCTACATTCACCGTGTGAATGGGCATTTTGTGGTATCTCACGTCTGGTAATGAGCTACAGAAATAAAATAAGTGCTCACCACTAATAAGTAAAAGTGAGACGATGCATTGTAATTAAAGAAAACTATGTATTCATTTTTGTTTCTGCAATCTGTTAGTTTCTCAAAAAAATTTACGTGATGAATCATTTTCCATTTGGAAGCTGAGGTATGCTTGAACTGACACATGAAAAAATGAAAATCTGTTCGTAAATCGGGAGATCGTTCTGATAGTTCTTTGAGGTTTTGGTTCTTTCAGAACTGTGGCGTATCTTGAAATGTTTCCAGAGTAAGCAGAGCTTGTTGAAGCAGAAACTGTGATGTTTTCCAACCTACCCGTTCTCTATTTGAGCAATGGTGTCAATTTGGTAGATGATATCAATATCTAAAAATAACATAAATACACGTGTGAGATATTATCCCTGTTGACTCAATCATTTATTTTATAAAATGATTTTTTATGTAAATTGGACTGTAACTTAAATCAAAAAGGGTTTTAATCGATACCCAACCAATGAATGTTCTACTGAATGATAAGAACAGAGCATAGCTCACACGTCTGTTGTTACTTTTCTTGGCCTTTTGTATAAAACTAAGAATTGTATAATTCTATTGACAAACAATATTTTAGATAATTTTTTAAACTTAATACACAATCATATTAGTACAAATATTAGTCAGAAAGTCGTTAAATTAGAAAATTTTAAACGCACTGCCGCGAAATGAGTATGGGCTCACAAAATTTACAAGACTAGTTACAAATCTGTGATAAACATTTCCTAAATTACTTCTTGGTAAGATAGACAAGTTTAATTTAGTAAAGGAGATGAGCTAATCCTAAAATAAAAGATCATCAAAATTAAAACTTATTGAAAAAGGAGCAAATTAATATCGATTACATAGTTAAAAATTAAGAGAGGGCCAACCAGCTTCAACAGAAAACAACTAGGCCCTAAATAGTTGCGACAAAAAAAATTAAATAAACAATCTTTGCTGATATTGTGCGATGAAGTGTTATGCTCTTTGCTTAGTCAACATGTTCCTTTTTACTTTATTGAACCCCTGAAGAGAGAAAGTATTGTGTTCGTCAAAAAATCTAGTTTTAGGTGTTGATGATGAATGTCAACGTTTTTATAGCCCCTGAGTATGAAATATTGTTTTGTCCAATGCCGTTTGTCTGTTACAGGACTAGAGCTGAAACCACTAATTTTCAACCTTTAGACAAAGGCTTGCTACTTAGGGTTTTCAAATAGTTACCCAGAGGTATGTTTGGAATCATATCTCCAGCTCTAAAATTAAGGGTTGTTTACTTAAGGCCAAAAAAGTAATAGATAGTCTTTTAACAGTAGGATATAACATTTTTTTAAATTAAAACTCATATTTAAGCGCTATTTAACACCACACACAAAACTACATATTTAATTTTTCAATGAAAATGACTTTGAGGGTATTCTGCTTAAGCGTTAATTCCCATTCTAGCGATAATACATTATTTATTATGTTGCTACTCACCCCATCTTCTGTATAGGAGGTTTGGCTCTCATCTGTTTGGTGTCAGAGCCAGAGATGGCCGTTACTTGCTCAATGGTCAGGGTGGACTTGGTGGCTGTGGCGTTACGACCCATTGCCACGTGGAAAACGCTCGTCTCTGCCTTAAATACACAATTTTAGTCACGTATTTTAAATAAAAGACCCTTGGTAAAACTTATCATTGTAATATGAAAATGGATGCATATATTTGATTTTATAAGGTAGATTACATATAATTATTATATTAAATGCCTTTTATGATGTCCTAAGATGTATATTAAATTATCTTATGGTAGTATTAATCAAACATAATATTAATTATATTCTTATATGACAAGATAACCTATATTGTTAATTTCGTTGAACAAGCAAATTGAAAATATATACTAATAATGAAACTTATGAATTAACTTACTGTGTAAATGGACGCTTCTTTGATTGAGTCAGTTTCTGGGAATGAGGGTAGACGAAATATCACCTATCAAAATATAAAGCCATTTTAGAAATCTAAACATTAGATTGAGAGAAGAGTAGATTTATTGTTGGTATAATTTTCAAAAATAAATAACTTGGATCAAGTTTTTATATGTTTTAAGGATTTAAGCACCACTGCAAGGGAATATACAGGACTAAGTTGGGATGTAAGCAATATTTAGTGGAACGGGATTCGATTTTTGACTCTCTCACGCTTTTATAATAGTGTCTACAATTTTCAATTAAATCATAACATTTTCAATTAAATCAAACTAATAAATAACATTCATCAATAGCAAAGCACTTAACACATCAATCACTTTTCTTCCAAATTAGCTGACAATGAGATGGCATTATAACCTCGATTTATTGGAAGTTCTCTTCTCGAATATTTTTAGAACTTTAGTCTACGTATTCGTAGTGGTATGTACACATAGTACATTGGTTTGAAAATATAATGTTTAATTGCTCTTCAACATTATAGTTGATATTTTTGAGTGATTGGATAAGTGTTTGATAAAGGACCTATCCCAATGCTGCCTTTGTCTGTATGTATGCTAAATTATAATAGATTTGTTGGTACTTTTGTTAAATACAAACATGTAAACTGATTCGAAAGAACAAGTCATTCACCAAATTATACTTTATATACTTCACTTACCCTGAAAGGTACTTTGATAAATTGCACAACTACACTATATTACAAGCTGTGCAATTGTGGAATAACGTAAGGTAAGCTTTCTACCTTACAGGGTGGATGAAGTGTACTGTACATGAGCTCTAGACACTTATAGTTCACTAAATGCATGACTTCCCTGTACTTCTTTATCATATCTACTATACTATCCTCAACATTAAGGTATGTACATATAGTATGGTCGAGATTCGAACGCCCACCATTTCCACATTAAATTTTTTTTTTTTTTTTGCTATTCGAATACTGACTTGACTTCCGAGCCTAGACTATAAATACAGCCACCAGTCTCTAATGAGTAAATTAAAGGCAAGCATTAATTTATCATATTATAAGTACCGTTGACATCTTTTCACCTGCTTTCAAGGAATGTAAAACTCAGAATATACAAAACAATTATTTTACTCCTTGTTCTCTATGATTGTGAACTACATTTGTATCTTGCCTTACACGAGGGAAAAAAAAACTTAGAGTGTTCTAAGATAAAGTACTTTTGGATATTTTTCCAAATGTGATGAATATACTGAGGAGTGTTTGAGGTTGCATAATGTTGAGTTACAAATATTGTACTCATCAAATTACATTTTTAAGTTCATCGAGTCTCTTAGTTTACGGTGGGCAGGATATGTAGCGAGAATGGGAGAATCTAACCTTATGGGAAGAGATCATTGGGAAAACATAGATGCAGATGTGAGGATAACATTTGAATGAATCTGAAAAAACTTAGGAATATAGCTAATTCAAGATACGGATAGGTGGATTGGATAGAACTAGCTCAAGATAGAGATAGGTGGCGTAATTTTATCAGTTTGGCAAAGATCTTTCGAGTTCTTAATGATCTAAAGTAAGTAAGTAATACTATGTATATAAAAATGATTAGACTACAACTCACAGACCCGCCTCGGTGGCGTAGTTGGCTAACGCGCTATTCGTGTTGAGCTCGACCGCCGAGGGTGGGGAGATTGAGGTTCGAATCTCGGTCGGGTGAAACGGGGTGGTTTTTCCTAAATGGTTTTCCACTTTCCCTCCACGAAAATGTGGGCTCACTTCCTCTAAATTCAACCTTCCCAATTCCTAATCCATTAGCTTAATTAGTACTTAATCGTATAACCCGAAAAAGTGCGGTAGCTTTCCGTTGCTTTCCAAAATTAATCTATACGGGCAAGAAAGAGCGTACACATTTTAATCGGAAAGTCATCTGACATACTTTCTAGGAATCTCTTACGTGCCACAACCAACATGGGACTGGAGGTTTAACACTTTCCCTTTGAAAGAAGTTGAGCAAAGGATTTTCATCACTCGATTAAAATCCATTAATTTCATCTGGATTTGAACCCACGAGCATCAAGTCGTTGGTCTAGCAGCTTACACTAAGACCGTCACTACAGATATATTTAAATAGTACTATTTTGAACAGTAATAATGCTTCCTGAAGAATTAAAATTCAAGTGTTTTAAATTAGCAATGGATACTTTTCATAAATTGTTCTTATTAGAGAAAACCACTTGTGTAGCAGCTTGAAAGCGAAAATGATGTTAATCTTCCAACCAACATCTCAAGAAATCTTTCCTAATATACATGATATTATAATTTAAAAAAAAGTATCTACCATACATCAAACAAAATTTCGAGGAATCTACCTGATAACCGAGACGATTTCATGCTTTTACCTGATATTGGAAACATATTTCAACATAAAGCTGGAGCTAGGGTAAAATATATGAAAGAGCTTCTTCTTTGAATTAGAAATAAATTTCAATAGCCTACCTGGCAACTGAGACCATTTTAATTCCTGCATAAAAGTGGAAACTATTTCAAAAAATTGCTGGAGAGATTTACTTCGATCATGTACACATGTGTGACTAAACCAGTTTAGGAATCTATTTTATATAAAATTGGGAATTGTTTAGTCATTTATCTGAAAGCAAAAACTAGATCATAAATGCAATAGTAAAAGGAATGTATTCTTGATCACATTTTTTTTAGGATAATATCATAATCTTAGAGGTGTAAGGTTCAGTAACCTTACAAATTGTAGTTGATAAGCAAATATTTATTAAAAATTGTTTACCACATGTTCTTCTTCCGTACTGGAACTTTCCTCAGGAATTGTTTCCGGAAATATCGTGTCCTTGGGTGACGACACCCAATTACTCTAAAAAATAAATAGTTGTCAAACAAATGGTTATCTCATTTTAAGTTTTCAATCGTTACCTAAATACCTCTAATTATTATCTGTGCTTATAGCCCGAACAGGTAGTAAGACACACGGCTGAAATAAAATTAGAGTTGAATAAATAATAATATTGAAAGGATGGGAAATTCTAATACATCAAGAAAATTAAAATAGTAAGCTATTCATTTTTCTCGATTTTCATGCTGCTTATTTTCTAAAAAACTATTCATGGTAGACGCCAAGCGAATAAACTAATTGATGGATTATTTCATCTCTAACAGTGCACTCCGAGAATGCCATTTCTTAAATAGTTTTCTTCTCTCTCTTTACACTAACAAGGACATATTTATTTTATTTATATCTTCCTCATAATTATCATTCTAGTGTAATTAATTGTGCATAGTCAGGACGGGTAATAAGACGCGGTACATACATTTAAATAATGATAATACATCGATGTTGAGATCCAGTATTTTAATCGTACTTTATTTGTACATACAGAAGTGTTATGATAAATAGAGCTGTTTTGATAAACACATTGTAAATTGGTACAAATGTGTTTACTAAGCCAGGCATGTTGCATTAGTAAAGTTTTGAAACAGGATCAAAACGAGCAACTTCAAATAGAGAGTCTTTTGAGACTTCATGGCCCTGTGCTCAACTTATGTTAGGGGTCGTCATACTGGCCACCAGTCCCAACACGCGTTAGCGAGTAATTACATTTTTACAACGTCTCGGGAAATTATCAAATTTGCGTGATGTCCAAATTAATATATTTTTTAATAATTCTTTTTTTGTTCTTTCAATTTATTTCGTAACTGATTATTTTCTAATAAAACTTTATCTATAACCAATTTTATATTTAATTTCAAACTAGTTAAATCATTTTTGATCGTTCCTTTAATTATAAAGTAACGATTAGTCTTTCACCACTAAAACCTTTAAGATATCCGTGCAGCACGAATAACAAACTAGAGGTCTTTAGGAAACTGAGAAATATTTGGGACCCCATACCCCCTTGGAAGTAACCAAGGACTGCGAAAAGTACCAGTTGCAGTGATACATATATATAATTATTATGTGCCGCAAAGATATGACGTGATATTTGTAATCATATTTAGTGTGATTCTAATATAATCTAATAAAATTTTAACATAATTATTTAAATAAACATATATTTTATTTACATACCTCAAGTCCCTACTACCCTCCGGACTATCAATATATCTATATTAAAAGAGTAGTAATGAAGAAGAAATAATTCAAAATAATGATTGTTTATGCATTTGTACGAAGCGAAAGTTAAAAAAACATTTTCGGAAAGATCTCACTAAATCCAGTTAATATTTTAACACTGATATTATCGTAGCTGGTAAACTAGATAACATGCCATAGAGGCCCTTGTAAATGTGCCAATAGCTGCAGGTTTTATATAAAGAGAATTCCGAACAAACCTATTCAATTATTATGACTATGGTCTCAGTAAACTTATGACTATGTTTTATTGAAAAATATTATTTATAAAAATAACATTTAACTCTTTACTAAAAAAGAATAGCCTATCTACCTCCTCCGTGTCTCCAGAAGTCTTGTGGTCTATTCTGGCAGGACCAGCACCTTGTTGTTCAAATAGCGAGGTGCCTCCAGATTGGCTGGGAGGTGTCTCTGTACTCATTATGGCATCCTCGTTAGAACCTTTTCCTGAAACAATGGATGACAGTGTACTCGGGGCTGGATTTAGATCTTGGGAGGTCTTGATGTGTCCCTCAAACTCAGAAATTAAAATACACAACAAAAAGGCAAATCCACCAAATTTAAACACCATATCTAGTTTACTACATGCAATTGAAGCGGACAGGCTGTGCATATATAAAAAGGAACACACATATAATCATTATGATACTTACAAAAAGCTTTCTATTTACACTAGACATCAAAAAATTATTTAATGCTTTTATCAAAGTCTAATCATCTATAAAACACTGCTCTCTATATCCAGTAAGTACAAAGCACGTAGTATTTCTTGGTCATTGTTGTTCTCAAATATGTTTTTATTAAATAAGCTAATAAAAAATGTATGTTACAAATATTTACCAGCGGAAAAAATTTAGAATTAGTGTTAGATGCAAATCTATATAAAAAAAATGAAATTTTTGATTATTTTTTTTAGGAAGATCATAGGATGTACTCATCTATATAAATGTTAACGTCTAAAATACTCAATATCTGGTTGTTTAATTTAATTACCCATCATAATTATGTAAATAATACATTTAAGAACATACAGTACAAGCATTTACATTATTGATTTATTTCTTGAGGTTAACTTATTTTTAATACACGGACGCTATTCATGCTAAGCCCTTTTCAAACAGGGACGCAATTCGTGAAACACACTTTTTAAAGAAGGACGCACTTGGCGTAAAAAAATAAAATTGGACGCAATTTATATGCATCCACTACAGGTGGTCCTGGACAAGGTACTCAGGTGTATAATAGGTGTCATAACAAGGACAAATAATGCATTCATCCATGCCGTGACTGGCAGATAGACGCTAAAGGAGCCCTACAGAGGCCGGACGAGGAGCTTCTACATCAAAGCCCATGATTTAGTTGCAAATTACATACAGTAGTTTGGAGCCTCAGGTAGTACATTCCCCAAGAAGCGCAAGGAGGTATAAAAAACCAATATTGGAATAAAAAAAAAGCACTACTCATATCCTGTCCAAGATATTCTTCACTAGCCAGTCTCTGTGTCTTTTCCTTACTATCCACTCTTACCAATCCTCTTGGTACAAATTGACATCCTGATTAAAAAATCATCTTCATATACTCACATCCATCAATTCACTCTCGTACAGTGTTTAATATGAATTTGTGCCTTTGTTTCAGGTCTTATAGACACCAAAAATACACTTAAACACTCACATCGGGCTCAACTGCGCTTGTGTTTACCATCACAGTGTACTAGGGCTCGACATAGAAACATAGCATCAAACTCTATCCATCTCAGAGGTTCCCTCCCATAACCCTAGTTTCTTTTCACAATCAACAAACACATTCACACAAAAAGTATCTGTGAAAACGGATCGGTACTCTGAGGTGCTGACGATAAAAAATTTCAAAACCAGTTTTTAAATCAGCGTAAAAAATACGTGTATATCACCAGTGAGTTGCTCTGGGACTAAATATTTGTTGACCCGTGTTAGTGTTACTTACGTGGTGTAAGTATAATTTGGATAAAGAATGGAGATAGTCTGTGCAGAGCACCATATAATTTATTTTAATGTATATTTAAAAGAGATGTATCAGAATATTCGGTGTAAGGTCTGAGTTGTAATGTGTATGATCGTCTCGAATTGTAGTTTGGTAGATGATGATGAGGTAAGAGTATGGAGGTTGAAGACATTGGTTTTTATTTGCTTCAATACACAGTATTTCCTTAAATATATCGGTCTTTGTGTCAACTGCTCAATGAAACTAGCGAGTACGAAGTTTAAAATTTAAACATGTCATACTAAGTGATTTCACAACAATAAACACATATATATTTAATATATATGTGCTTATTGTTGTGAAATCACTTAGAATGACATGTCAGAGTATGGGAATTTGCGACTACAAATTATACCTTGAACAATTTATGCCTCATCATTTGTAATTCAGTACAAACGAATATAACACCTCAGACCATGAGACCACAAATGTGGGTTTTGGGTTGATAATAATGGAAAATACGAATACGATACTTTATTTAGCAACATGTCTTACTACCATTTCACGTTAACCACATTTGTATATTTCCGATAATATTTTAGGAATGAAAAACGTTGTATTTTGAGGAAGTGTACACATATTTTCTTGAAAAGAGAAGTAAAAACCATTTAGTAAAAACCGCTCTTAATAGACCCAAATTACCCGCCTTGGTGGCGTAGTTGGCTAACGCGCTAGTTGTGTTGAGCCAGACCACCAAGGATGGGGAGATCAAGGTTTGAATCTCGATCGGGTGAACTGGGGGTGGTTTTTCATAAATTGTTTTCCACTCTCCCTCCAAGCAAATGTGGTTTCACTTCCTCTAAATTCAACCTTACCAATTCCTACTCCATTAGTGTAATTAGTACTTAAGAGTATAACCCGAACGGGTAGTAAGACGCGGTGCTAAAAAAAATTAAATTAAATTAAATAGACCCGAATTAGATTATACACCTGATCTTCCTATCATTGGTAGTTTAATCGTTTGCGAGGGTGAAGCCTTAGACCATTCGGCCAATGAAGTGGGTGAAATGGCCAGTTGAACATTGTCTAATGGGAATTATGGAGACTAGAGATTGTAAGTTTATCGAAACATTTTTCAAAGTTATGGTTTCTGGCCTACTTCTTATGTGAAGAGGCTCTGTTGGGGGTGATGGAAAACTATAGCGAATTACACATATAAATAGAGCAATCAAAATAGCTTGTTAGAGGATGATTAGGGTTAAGGGTAGTGGAATCTAAAGTTATAGCAAATAATCAAGCTTACCTTAAAATTATCTTAATTATCTTATTGATGGATTTCAATTTCAGTATATTATATTGAAATTGAAATCCAAACAAATACTGGCAATTAGAGACGGAAAATTTCCTTTAAAAATTTCAAATGATTAAAACCCAGAAGAAGGGGATGGATATATCATTATGATCATAATATTGCCGCATATATCTGGTCTACAGAAGACCCTACATTAATCGATAAGTGATCGTGAGAAGAGAACTGGAATCAATTTTATTACTTTATTTTTTATGGTATTAACGTCCTTAGGATAAATTAAACTGAAATATAAATATTTAAACTTGGATTATATCGAATTACCATTCTACTTAAGTAGCTGTATTTCTTTTCTTGAAATAATTAATTAAGAATGTTTTCGAATAGATAATTTTCCATCTCACATCAGTCCCTGTGTCACCTACGTCCCATGAAGACGTCCCCGCTGTGCTGGGGCGGTATCTGCAGCCTCTTCTCCCACAAGGCACGAGGCTTTGGTTTGACGTGTGCTGTGAAGCATGCGGGGTCCGGGTGCTGGTAGTCCCACAGGGCCTGCCACATCTTTAGTCCATTCTCTAGGCGGTAGTTCTGAAAGTCTGACTCTTTCAGGTGGTGGCACAGGGGTGCGAACAGGTACACAAACAACTGGACAAACAGTATCATCAAATATCAGCAGCAGTCTTCTGAGAATGTGGGAAAGGGTTACTGTATTTATACTTATAATCTAACAAACGGATTATTTATTTTCATGGCTAAATGGCTAATGGGTGGATAACCAATCTGAGAAGAGAGCGATTCGATTAAGGGTACTGCATTTTTTAAAGGTTAGTCTTGCTACCCAGCCGGCATATACGTGTTTAAATATTGAGCTAAGGATGAGAAAGTTAGATTTTTATAATACCCACATTTACGTGGTGACAAAGTGGGAAACCATTTAGACAAAACTCATTCCTATTACACACGGGTGTGGTTACAGCTCCAAACTCTTAACACTGGTAAACCAGGCAATAAATGACTGACACAACCAATACTTAACAGATAATTCAGATATATAATAATATATTATTAAAAATAAAAACAAATCTTATACCAAATGATTTAATGTTTGTTTATAGAATAGCTTGATAATGTATGAGTGGCTATATTTAAGTTGATTCTGGCAAGATGTTAATTCACGTTTATGCATTTCCTTGGAAGTCAAGGAAAGTCAGGTAGCCATCCTGCTGATTATTATAACTGTTGATGAGTGAGCATCATGCGACCAACTGACCCTACTCACTTTATTATAATACCTGGACCATTAAGTTCAAGTAATAACCATAGTATTCTTGTTAATTAATTGTCTGTCTTGAGATTAGCAAATTAGGTGGCTCAATGGCAATATAATGTTATAATAAAGGAAAATGATAAAACTAAAGAAAAAGGAAAAATAAACTACTAAGAGTAAATTTGATTAAGAAAGCCCATCTAGGGAAAGAGGAAAAATGTTGGAAGAATCCAATGCAAAAAGGTGACTTATTTCTTGTCTTCTATAGTAGAATTAGTTAATCATTTACTCAAGTTGAAGAGAAGCCTTTCTCTTGGATGGATAGAGCAGGAGAGTAAGTTGAAGACCATCTAAGAGGACACTGGATAAGTAAATCACATTTTCGTGGCTCCATCTTATGGGGTCAAACTCGAACCTTTATGAAGTTCGGGGGGTCCCTCGATATCACGAACGCCCCCGCATCACAGAATAACCTGTTATACGTAGCTCCTTGTCCAATATATTATTATGTTTAGCCTCAATAAATAGAAGTTACATTTGAACATCAATTTATATTTTACTCTTGCTTCATTACCACGACCCACCTATTCTTGTATTAAAACCCCTCACCAATCAGGGTCCATCCTGATTATTTAACGTCCTACGGGGCCACGGTAGTAGAGTAGTTAGGGGAGCTATCGTCCACCGTAAAAAGGGGAAGCTACAATACCCAATTACATATATGGTGTTATGGTTTGAATTATATACAAATGTATACATTAGTGTCTCATATATATACTTTTATAAGCCCCCTCCCGGTAATAGAAACTACGAGGAAGTGGCTTAACAGATTTTGATAAACAAAATCTTATTTTAAACGTTCGGGGTCCAAGATGTCGGGAAAAATAGTGATTTACAAAAAAATTTGATTTTACTAAAGCATTTTCAGCTTTTAACTCTTTGTTTACATCACCATGGAAACCCTGATAAGTGCACGAGTGTGTTTTTGTAATTAAAATATTTCTTTCTAGCTACAAATAATATCCAACTTAACTCTAAATAATTTAGTGATATGATGCAGCAAATAAAAAGATTAGAGCGACTATGTGTATATTTTTCTAATAAATTGGTGAGATTAGGTTAAAAGATTTTTGCAATGTTGATTTTTACCCTTCCCCTTAATTGTTTTTAAATATTTGCCTCTGCTCTTATATTTAATTTGATCAGCTATTTTCTGGTAATTGCAATTACGATAAATGACTGAACTGATTTTGAGAAATGACAACTCATTTTTAAGGTTAGGAATTCACAATATCATTGAAAATAGTAGTTTCCAACAAAAACTTAATTTTCCCATTGAATTTTTAGTTATTATTTCTTTGATTACATCACCATGGAAATCCTGATTTGTGCATGGTTTTATCACTGTAAACAAATTATTTCTCTCTGGTTACAAACAATAAATCAACTCATACTTCAGTTATACTGTGAGACAGATATACAAATTATGGCAAAAATGTATATTTACTAAACAATCCAATAATAGTAAGTTAGAAATATATAATTTTGTTTGCATTCCCTAGGATGGATATGTATTGATAGCTTATCATGTTGTTTTTTTCATTTTACTAGAATCTTTTTTAAATTGTTTTTTCTGGCTCTGATTCCCGGGGCCTTGGAAGTCCAGGGCCCAGTATTATGGTACCAATGTTTCCCCCGTCATGGCGGGCCTGTATGTAAGGCCTTTTTCACTATTACAAATCTTGAATAATTTTGGCGTTTATACATAATAATACGTTGTACCATTATTTGTCCAGAACAGTAGAAATTTTTCTTTATTTGTTTCACTATGGTGTAGCTTTATAAATTAGGACAATAGTGTACTCAGTAAAGATTAGAATTCTAGTTTTAAGCATAAACTTAGTGTAGAATTTACCAGCTATTGGTATCTAATAATATTAAAATGTACATGAATTATTTAAACTGCCTATCTGTTGTTTGTTGACTTGAATGTTTTATTGGTTTTCAAGTGTTGTTGCTTGGAAGTGATCATGACCGGTAACAAAATCAACTAACAATTTTTTGTGATTGTTATTAGGAGTATTACTATTATGTTTTACTTACAGATATTGCAGGTATCGAGAAGAGGTAGTAGAAGGATGAAGAATGATAAACGCCCTTCTCAAAGTCTGCGTCAGCGCATTCTTCTGCAGCATCCAATATGATCCAGTGCAAGGTGTAGAGAAGTTTGGTCTCGGCAGCTCCCAAGCTCTGCAGGTTTGTGTCTTTCCTGAACCACGAGGAATATATTAAGTTGCTAAAAAATCACATATATACACTGATTGTGTAACGAATGGACATCAGAAAGCCCTTCCTGCCTATTAATATCCTACTAAAGCAGGATTCTTGTTGAAGAATAGATACTTCAAATGTCTACACAAACAAAATTACATTGTAGAAATTTGGTAGGAAAAATGGCCTATCATTAATATATATTTATTAGTACAAAACTATAATATATTAGGATTCTGGTCGGATGAAAGAAACTCTAATGTCCATTCGAAATAACCGTACAGTAATATTTTGATAAAAAAAGACCTTACAGATGTTTATTCATAAAAAAAAATTATAGATCCTGGAATGAAAAATTACTTATCATGTATCTATTCCTACTAAATTCATTATATACTCTTTCTTAATAGAATCAAGGACTCTTGCAAACAGTTAAAGTATCTGTTTTTAAATGAAAGGGATCATTTTAGACTCATAGCTTATGTAGTGGTAGCTGTGCAATCATTCAATGGTCTACTATTCTATGGATTATACAAATATTTAAACAAAATAGGAATTCAACTAGATTGTACCCACATTTTCGTGGATGAAAAGAGGTAGAGTGTTTATGGAAAAACACCTGAATAGGCCCATCCGAGACTCAAGTCTTGACATACCGAACATTTGTAAGTCGGATAAGACGAGAGTGACAATTATTTCCACGTGACCATTGGTATGGGCTACGCAATCTTTATTTAAGCCTATACTTATTTTCCCCCGCGTCACATTAACCATCTAAACTAAACATAATTTAAATACTCTAATAGGATTGGGGTGATGAAAGTAGAATTTAGAGAAGGTATATTAGAATTGGCTTGGAGGGTGAGTGAGAAAACATCTAAACACCTCAGTATATAATTCTTGAATTGAAACCCCAACCTCTCCATTATTGTTAAAACTGACAAGACTGACGTGCTGGTCCACATGCCTACTGGTGTTGGCTATGAAACAGTTGACATCACCAGAATCCGATGGGCTGGTTAAGCTGTCTCAAGGGATTTATAATGTATGAAAGTAAAGCATCAAATTTAAGGCATCGATGAGTCGATTAAACTGTATCTTAAACATCTGCGTACATATACAGGCACGAATCAGTACAACTTTGTATCACGATTGTTTGCAGACTCGTTTGTATCACCACAGGGGTAATTCACAGGAACAGGTCGGCATCACACATCAGTAATCGCAGCAGAAAACAACAGGCTCATAGTAATGGAATCCTGTTACATGTATAGTGAGTGAACAATGAATGTTTGACTGAAAGTCTGAACCACATGCACAAAACATTTTATTTACAGCAGCATGTAAGGATTACAATTGTAGTTTGATATTAAGCCCAGCACATTCAACGCACCTATTTTAATGGCAAATCATGTTCGCCTGATCCATTAAAACATTCATGGCACCGTTTCACAAGCCACTAGAATACGGGTAACCTAGCGGTCTAGGGGTAAGGTGTCATACTTCAGTGCTGTGGGTCCAGGGTTAAATCCTCTGTCCCGGCACCGATTTATCTGATTGCCAAACCCTTCCTTCACCTCTGACAAAACGTGTATTAATCACAGCTTGTGAATGTAAGGAATGCCAGGCCTCCACCGTGGTTCGGATCCCACGTTAAACTGTAGGTTCTCCATTTCATCTCACAATCACGCTACCATTGCACATTAGCATAAGTGCGTATAAACTGAACGGGTAGTAAGACGTGGTGCTAATAGTAATACACCAGAACACGTGCGATCAAGTCTTCTGTGCTGAATATATCACATCCCACAGAACATTTCATAACCAGGTCTGGAGATCAAGCTGGCCACCGTCTGCTGCTGGCATAAGTTAATTTTACGGTCGGAGATACATCTTGCTGACCTGCCCTGTGTATTCGCTAAAAAAAAGTGGAGGAAGGGATTCCACCCCAAAGCTTCTCAAATCAATACAATACTTTTGTACCCCCTACTATCTATCTGAGTTTCGCACATCAATTAAGAAACAAAGTGCATACAAATATATTATTTTAATATTACATCTTTATTACCCAGATCATTAACTATTCACAGCAAAGGTAATGAATGATTAGAATAAATATATTCTGAATAAGATTCAATTTCCATAGATTATTTTAATGTGTAATGTAAGATGTAACACCATTAATTTAGTCTCAATTTTAAGATATGGACTGTTAAAATTAGCCTAAAGTATAATTTTTAGCTTTTTTTTTTGCATTTGCATTTGCCCAATATTTTATTAATTTGCATAACTTTTACCTTGAATTTAATATTAATATCACCCACTTCGGTAGGCTCTCACACTAAATGTCAAACCTAACTACTCCGGTTTACTGGTGAAGAAGAGGTCAGGGTTTGAGTCTAGTTTGATGGTGGTCTTAATTAAATGGTTTCTCATCCTTCCTCCAATCAAAAGGAGGCACACTTTCTCTATTCTATACTTATTTTGCCCTTACCCAACAGGTGTAGCTAAAATTAATTCATTCAAAACGGGTAATATATTAGACCCGGTACAAAACAAAAAAGATAATGTCAAAACTTAATTCTTACATAATGACATGAAAAGTTGATCTTGATTGATTACACTTTGTCTCTAATTTTTAAGGCTTTGCCAGATTAATTTTCTACGTTTGAGGATTGTTGAAAATACATGAAATTTGTTTTTGATTCATCACAGAGTAAAGTAATAGCTACTTATAAAATCACTGCATTGCCGTACGTACTATTTCTGGCAACTCATTTAATGCTTCTTGAAAAGTATTACTCACCGATTGTGAAGCAATGCTGCTGCGCAATGCATCACGTGAGGGAACGAGGCCTGGATTAGACGCCATCTTGGTATGGATCTGATCGCCTCTGTAAGGCTGGGTGACAAGCCAAACTGAATGTTTTGGACTAACACCTTCTCAAACGACTGAAAAGTGAATTATAACATTATCAGCTGTAAGAACAGATATTTTTCTTTACTAACGAAAGGATTACCGACCACGAAACTTCTTGAATCAGGAAAAGTTCTTAAGAGAACCTTCAACTAAACACGTATGGCTATATGCAGAAATATCCAATGAATTTTCCATACTTAAGAATATACAAACATACTTAATACAGTTATTTCTATAGATACTATCTTATTCTTTTCGCAATTTAGCAACTATCGTGATCCGTGGTATAACCTCATGTATTATGAAACACTTTATGGATAGTATTATAGAAAAATTTAAATTATATTATATAATTTACTGAGATCATTTAAAAGATGAAATTATTTTGATCCTTTTCTATCATTTACCTCTTCATCTTGCTGAACACTGAACAATGAAGTTAACCTTGTGTTTATTTATTTTAGGAAACAATGAAATATTTTCTTACCTAGTTAAGTGTGATTATTTGTTTGAGTTGAGTGAAAGTAGTCCTTTTTGATACTATTTTTTTTTCCTCTATTTTGAGGTCATGTGAGAATAACTACTAGTTATTGTGTCAAGACAAGCTGACAGTAATCTTATACTCTATGGAATGTTATTAAAGGTATTTTGGCAAAGCTTTATATGGTAAACTAGTTAAAAGTAATCAAATTATATTATTTAGTGTTCAGTTACATAGGCCTGAATTATGTTTATTTAAAATATATGTTGTAGTTGCGAAATTTATAAAGTGCTGTCCTTAAGATTCTGTGTTTCTTTGGAATACTACTGGAGACGTCACATCAATAAAACACACTATTAAATAATTATAATTTACACAATACTCACCTTACATGCTTCCTTTAGTTCCTATGGGCAAAAAGAATTGGTATAATATCTATATCACATTGTATATTTAAGTATGCACACCATGTTACAGGGTATGAACCATCATATAAAACTACTCGTATTTTCAGAACAGCTGAGTTGTCACATTTTGTCACGCTCTGTTGAAAGTATCTGTTTTTGTGAGAGAAAAAAATTATATACAAGCGTGTAATACTAACCCTGTGTTACGTGGCTATAATTGTAGTTGTAGCAATAAGCTAAAGTCATGGAACCTCGTTTGTATTGTGATTAAGGCAGCTATGTGTCTTAGTAAAGTTTAAATAAATATAATACGAGGGAGAATGGGGCAGCAGTTTTCTGGTCGATTCTTTAGAAAATGCATTTATATATTCGCTACAAGATGAATAAAATGTGTGGAAATATATGGGATGTTTAGCGTTTCTCTGACAATTTACGACGTTAAATATTGGTTGGATGGTTCATACTCTGCATCATAGTTTATTTAATATGTTTGAGAATATTATTATAGACTTATGGAAACAAGCTATACATTTTTAAAGCATAATAAACGTAAGCCAGGAGCTTTACATCTACACGTTAGTGATTAGTGCTTATGGTTCGTGGTACATAAAATATGTATGAGCATAACTGATAAACTAAAAAGAGACGCATTTGATGCCAAACAACTATAGTGGATGGTTTAGTAGCTATATAATTTAGAAAGATTTTTTTTTAAATTGAAGCTTATACTTTTTTAAATAATACCAACTCTCCCTTATTTAAACCAATAAAATTACCATAAAAAGTTTAAAACGCATTCAAATAAAATAATTGAATGCTTTTTAAAACAAGGATGTTTTAGGGCTTATGGTTGTCATCCTTGATTCTTAATCGGGAGGTAGTTTTTTGATTTCCAATCTTGTGCCCATCCTATCAGTCAATTCAGAGGATTACTAAAGATAATTATCTATTCCAGTCTTCTTAGGCAAGATTGTTTGAATCAAATACTACCAGCAAAGGCATCCATCTTATAAATATTATTCAATATTTCAATATATATTTTGGTCAATAAAGTAATATATTTATCTAACCATTATGCTTTCTTACAGATTCTAGTTTAAAAAAAAACAATATTTCGGTTGCAGTATTCAAGGTTAGTTCTGAAAACCCACTTTGGTGGACACATGGTCTAACGTGCTACACTAGACTCCCAATACCGGGGAGATCCAGGCTCAAGTCTCAGTAGGGTGTACAGAGTATTTTCTAAATGGTATTCCACTCTCCCTCTACGCAAATGTTGGTACACTTCATCTAAATATAAAATTCCTATTCTCTAAAACAATTAGCGTAATTATTACATGAGTGGATAGCCCGAACGGATATTAAGATTTAAAAAATAAGAATAAAAAAAATCTAGTTTTGACAGAGAGCATTGAAAAGTATTTGACTTAACGGAATAATGTGGTACAGATTAATTTTAAGGACTTGCATCAGTATCTTTACTAAACGAAATAGATTTTCCCAATGTTTAGAAACCATCCTGCAGAGTTTTTAGTAGATAAACTCACTAATACTAAACTAGAATCAGGCACACTATCCATGTGTATAGTGTTTATAATTTTAGGGCCAGTTTCATACTCAGACTAAGGGCTAAGGGTCAGACTTAGTACGCCTCAAGTGCGTTGATATACTAAGTACAAGAAGACACCTACCATGACGAGAATGGAAGGGGCCAGGTTACTATGCAACATTGACCCATTCCATTCTGGTATAGGTAGGTGTAATCTTGTATTTAGTATAGCGCCACACTTGAGGCGTGCTAAACCCAAATATGAAACCGGTTCTTAGTGCGCCTCAAGTGCGGCTCGAAACCAAATATAAGACAACACCTACCTAAGCTCGAATGTAATGGATCATGTTAACATACGATACTAGCCCATTCCATTCTGCTCTAGGTGGGTGCCGTCTCTGTTTGGTATTGAGCCGCACATGAAACGCACTTAAGTCTGACTGTGAATCTGGCCTATGTACAAGTTAAAAATGTATTTTAAGTGTAAAATAGTCTGGTTGTTTGTCTACGCATTTAAAATTAAGAATCCTAATTTCCGTTTGGTCTAAAAGGGGGTAATGTTGTAGATCAATAAAAGCGTTATTTTATATATCAGGATTATACCATAGTTTAGCAAAAGTAATTATGTTATACAATCTTATTATTTTGAATAGTTAAATAATCAAAATTTACTTTATTTTTGGGACTATTTATTTAAAAAACTTCATTCTTGGATACATAATATCAAAAAATAAGAAGAAAGATATCTTGTTTTTATAAAGAAATATTTAAAAATCTCCTTTAAGTATGTGTAGTTTATTTAAAAAAATACCATTAAATACCAAAAAGGTAAAATGCTAAATATTTCTGGTAGGTAAAAAGTTATGTCTACAAAATTACATAGATATTCCCAAACTTTTTTTTTTTAGTGGATTGAATATTATTTAGCTCTCTGAATATATTATAATTGGAATATACCCATAAACTATAGTTGTTTGTATCTGTGTAGTTTAAAACATTACTAACTAAATGTGCGTGCCATCAATAAAAACCAAAATATAAGAAAACCAAAATCTCAAGAAATTATCATTTTTAGATTTTGCCAGAAAAATCATATTTTCTCAAATACTTAAAATAATTAAAATAAAAAAATTCAATATAAAAGTTTGAAAATATATTTTTACATATACCTACCATTTTGAATCATATTTTGTGTCGTTGAAAATATGAAAGTGAGTGAACATATTTACTATCATTATCTCTAGTATGTTTTCACTATTTTGATCTGAATTTGTGAACTCTATTCATTAATAGCCTATTCCATAGCAGTGTTGCCAACTGTACGATCCGGATACTACTTTTGATATAATTTCACCACGTGTACAATCCAATTTTAGGATATTTTCTTAAAGTAATATCCTGTGGCCCTGCTTTTTGTCACAAATTTTACATTAATAATTATTTTTTTATGAAAATTGCAGGGCTTTTCAATATAATGTCAGAAAGTAGTATCCTACCGGTCAAAATACAATTCATTTCAGGTTCATGTACTATCGCTAGAGTTTATAGACTTGGCAACACTGCTCTTATGAAACAGTATGGTAATATAAGTATTTGAAATAGTTGTTAATATGTTTGAGTATCCTGAATGGTAATCGAGTTTTTCTGGTGACTCTTAACAAAAAGAAGTGTTAGCTGAGCACTTACATGGTGGCCCGGTGCGTGCTGACAGAACTGCACCATGCAAACAAAGAAACAAGAAGACGGTGCACAATATTTACAGCTAACAGAACACATCAAAAGCACAATAAAAGCACAAAAACAATTAAAGAATCGATAGGAATAAAACGTGTTCATATGATGTTTTACAATAATTACTAAGACTATCAATATTAATTAATAAACACTAAAAATATTATAATTTTATAAAACAGATTTTTATAGGTCTAAGTAAAAATCTGTTTTCTAAAATGATCATCATATCAGTTTTTGGTAATTAATATTTATTCCCACGCTTCATTTTTAATGATTTTTTAACTATTGTATTCAAACAACATGAGGTGAGTAGGGAGGTCAAGTCATATAGTCTGATTTGCTGATAATGGGGACGTCTAAATTCAAATCTCGGCTTGCTATTCTGAGGATGTTTGTTTCAAAATAGTTCCCTGCAGTCCCTACACATAATTTAGGGTAAATATGAAGTAATTCTATACATTCTACCTCATTATTGGAAATGCATATGGTAAGAACTTCTATTAAGTTGCTTTATACGAAAAATCCAAAATAGATATCTTATTGTTTTCAATGATTATACCAGCATGATATTATAAAACTCTTTATGAATTTATTTACTAGCTGACCAAGACACTTTCTCAGTCATACATTTATTAAACCAACTAATTTACAATACAATCCAAGGCTCTCACCTATGTACCAAGACATATATATATATACACATATTTAATCTCGAATAAGTCTATTCATTTACATATCCTCAAGTGTTCCACATGTGCCATTTACACCACATATCTATCTAACCACTTATATTAAATACATATATTAAAGATATACATTAAATATGTCTATAAATATATATTTAATATCTCTACTTGGTGTCGTAACTAGGCAGGTGAAACAAATGCAAAGGCACAGGGCACAAGACGAAGGCGCCCTGAAATGGAACTGTTAAAAAAAAAAAAAAAATTCGCTGCCGTGCTCTGCTGTAAGGTTGAGTTGAGTTGTTGGTGAACTGAGTGCGCCAAGTGGACCCAGACAACCCATTGGGTTATTTAGAGTCCAAGTGATTGATATTTGCGCTCAGTCCATGGGAACCGTCAACGCAATCATCTCATCAGCATGTGAATGACTGAATCACAGGACTAATCAACGCGCCACACGCACGTCGGGAGGAAATGTTTATGTTTATATCGTTGTCCATGCCGCTTTTTACCCGACGATCACAAATGAAAATATTCATGACAATGTTTGTTAACTAGTCTGACTTTATCTTGTGATACATACAATGTGATCTGACAACAGGAACATTACTTTACAAATACGGCGAGAAAAGATTTCGAACAAAATTACCTGGAAGCAAAAAAATTGGCTGAAACAATGGATATAGAGAGTGGAATACCTAATAAACGGAAGAAAAGCTTAAAGAATGTGGAAAGAGATACTTCATTGGATAAATAAAGTAGCACTACACCCGAAAAATTAATTAAAATGCCCACTTTACCACGTTTTTGACACTTCATTGTCTCAAAAGTTTGGCGTTATGAGCAACTGAGATCTGTCTGTGGCCTTTTTTGCTTTCTCTTTAGCTCGTTTTTAGAATTGATCTGCGATGCTGGTTTACAAAAATCAGCTGCAAATCCTGCTATGAAGTATAACAATGATTTACATATGTAAGGGCTCACATATGAGATTAAAGGCTTTAAGTTTGAAGTCTCAACACTAGTACAGAACAATAAAACTGCAACTCCCTTTGATATTCTACAGGATCCTCATGACTTTAGGTTAATGGAGTCATATCCAAACATTAAAGCAATCGATATGAATGACGAGTTCAACGCCTACCTGAAATGATCATGTATATGCCCAGACGTTGTGAAACATTCCACGTAAACCAAAATGCGCATCCGCTTGTGCAAAGACGTTTACTATAATTATTTGTTAATATATGCAATGTGTTTGCAGATCATGAAGTTAAGGTGACCTTGAATAATTTCTAGATATGTGTCATAGTCAAGCATATCCAGGTATTAATCTATTTTATTTAGCCTAATGTACGTCTTCTTCAAACTAAGCCTCTTTCATGGCTACACGAGTAAGCTACTCTAACTCCAAAAATGAATCGGCTGATGACACTTACTACTGCATTTGAGACCAGATAGAAACGCCATCTAACGCTTATATTTCCATATACACTACACTTGTCCAATTTTTGAGTTTCCTTAATCCATTTGGTGTAGCGATCCACTATCTTCAATATAAGTCAGATCAACCATTCTTTTGCTGTGCAATTTTAACCCACCTAAACTGAGTAATGGGACACACTTACAAGTAAATAGTCTAGAAAATTTTATCATAAAGGCAACTAAGGTAGAAAGTCTCGTGATACCAAGAATCACCATGATTCCATTGGACCTGCTCTTGTTTAAACATATCAAGGCTTAATTTACGATGACCATTAACAAAGAACAAGGAAAGCCCAGAAGGTGGAAGGCGATGATCTCCGTAGCGAGTATTTCTCCTATGGGCAACAATCTGTAGAGTGCTACCGTTGTAGATATAGCAATAACCTGTGGTAGCTATAGCAGGAGCCAGTAACTGCCTTCTCCTGATGATAAAATCACCAACGTCGTTTACGAAGATGCTTTGCCTTAAATTTAGTTCTTTTATTTCCTTCAATTAGTAAAAATATTACGTGTATCTAATCTTAAATACGAAATAATTACTCTATCTCAAATATATTGAGTCTGAAGATACATCTTTCACCAACTACAAAGTTTTCATCATGGTAATTGCTAGATTTCTCCTTGATTTCTAGCTTATAAATGCTAATTGACCCCCTTTTAAATAGCCATTTGTCTTGTGTTAATCTATAATTATTGTTTTATTAGTCTGTAATATCGGTAGCTGAGTTAAAACAAATAGTAAACGATGATTTAGTATGGTTGCCTTATCAGAAAATACTGAAAGTTTAGGTTTTATACCATTCATAAATTTTCTTTCTTCTATTATTTTAGGAAATTTTGAAGCCTGTATTTCACCCAAATCGCACTCACTTTGTTCATTTCGTTCACCATAATGTATTATTTAAGTTTCAGATTCTTCTCATAAAGATGGTATGCTAAATAGCGTCCACACCAAATTTCAATTCTAGACCATAGGGTATTTAGAAGTAGGAGAAATTGTTTTCAATGGACATACAGACACTACAGTAGCCCCATGGCTTCTTTGGTGCTGAGTGACAGCTCACAGCTGAGAGCTGACGGCTTTGAAAAGTTACCAGACCAAATTATGTATCCCTACGCCAAACAACATGATCTCCAAAAACATGTGTTTAGCAGCTGTCACTTTTGAAAGTCAAAATTTAGGTATATACCTAACTGTTGACTGTCAGCTGTCAGCTGTGAACTGTCAGTCTGCACCAAAGAAGCCACGGGGCTACTGTACATGGATTATGTATGTATAATGTATAAGTGTTGTGTGATTTTGTTACTAAGAACATATAAACTAGTTTATATGATTATTTTTTAAGGCATATATAAAAATTAATCATCTAGAATACAACTTGTCTGGCAAAAATAGTTATTTAGAATATATGTATTACTATTTGTGACACCAGCTACTCTTACAACCTTTTTATACAACTAATTAATTATTTTTTAAATAAAAGATTAACAAATATGCACATAGTCAATATACTTTTAATCTGATAATCGATCCTATAGTAAACATTAAACACGCTTTGCAGTTTGCACGCTTTGAGCTTTTGTCTGAGAAGTAGCAGAACGTTGTTATTGGATTTTCTTAAGTATTTGTCCAATTCGATTAGAAATACTCTTCTCTTATTTTGTATTGCAATTCCAATTTGATTCACGCCTTTTCAAATAACGAAATCATTTAGAGCGCTAATTTCAAAATATTAAAAACTCCATTGGGCACTTTATAATAATTTGTTTCATGTTCATCTTATTTAGTTTTACTTACGTGTCATATCCTGACTTATTTTTTTACATTATAGTCGTTAATCATGGGAAGTTTGTTCATACTTTATCTTTGGTTTGATCTGGTTCTAAAATGAGTTACCACTCTATCGTTTTTATGGATAAATGGTACAATAATTGTTACTGAGTTCTGAAATACATAAAAAGATGAATACACTTCTCTACCTCTAGTAATTGTGAACTCCAGTAGGAGCTCAGAAATATATTTTCTTACCACTCCACAATGCTAACGATTGTTTTTTCACACTACTGATAGAATAAGATTTGTGAGAAATGTGTATGGGGTACTTCCATTACCTCCCTAAGTCATTCAAAAGATCAATACCATTTTTTTCCCTGGTTAATTTATTTATACATATTAGTTTCCTTCCCTGTGAATATACTTGAATTACTATCATATAATATTTTGATCATCACTGTGAGGTTCTCAAATGGAGTGCAAGTAGCTTGTAATGTGTATGTCTACAATCTAAATATATTATTTATTATCGATGACAATCTAACTAACCTCTCTTTTGTCACTGTGATTCAGCAATATCCAACCCAATGATTATATGAATATATAATTATATCGATTGGTTTCTGGCTTTGGAATTTTTGAACATTTGATGACTTCCTTCTACAGTTCTCAAGTATGCAATGGCCTTGAAACGCCTACACAGGCAAGTACCAACGACCAAATGCGTGTTCTAATAATTAATACGAATCCTATATGTGTAGCCATCTTTTGGTAACATTTTCAAATTTAATATATTTATAATAACAAAATTAATTTTATTTATTGTATTTAAAAATTAATTGATATTTAATATAACAAGTTTAGAAAACAAATGTATTTAATACTGGGGTCTGACCCCAAAGGCTCTGAATGGAACCATAGGAATAAACCACTGTTTTTCTAAAAAGGATATTACGTATAGTAGATATATTAACTAAAAATAATTTATTCTTAAGAATTTTCCATACTGTTTTACAGACTATGCACGACAACAAATTTTCATTGGGTTATCTAGTGACCCCAAAGTATATTCTGTATTATATTTATTTTAAATTGATATATGTTTTTATGTTTAAATATCTGATATCATTTTAAATCATTTTAAATTTTAACGAGCTTGATATTTAGAAAAATGTATAAGCATATAAAAATCTTCAGTGCATGAACCCGAAAGCGAGCTATACTAGACAAGTGGCCGTCCTCGTTAGCGATGATTGTGCAAATATTTGCGAATATAGGGTGCCATGTGGTGGGCACAACTAACCCTTCAACCGGTAGTCTCGGTTTTCTAAATGAGAGCTGCTACTTAATTAGTCAAATAGCTCCTCATATGTGATTACAAAGTTTAATTTGACCCCATTACAGACCCAATGTTTTCCAAAAAAATTCTAGAACCATAGGGGATTGAGCCTGGGACTCAATGATCTGTAGCCAGGAACTCTGATCAGTAGACCATATAGGCAGTTAATTTATAAGTATAAGAAATATTAAAGTAAATATTTGTTTATCAGTCTATTGTATTGCTATTATTTGGTCCACATTAGGTAGTAGAATCATTAATTCAAAAGATTAAGCGTGTGTAAAAGTGATTTAATATATTTAAAAAAGAAAAGTGATAAATAAAAATAATATCTAACAAAATTTATCTTTTAATTGGATTTTAATATAATTTTTAAATACATATTTGGAAAAATTTATTTGATTTAATTATAGTTAGATGTAGTAAAAAAAAAGTCATATAAGATTTGTTTGAAAGAATTAAATTAATAAACAAAATGAAATGATTTAAAAATATGATGACAATGGTTATAACATAGATACAGTACATACATATTTAAAAACATAAAACTATTTATAAAATCCTTTTAGCTCCTTAAAAACGAGAGTGATTTAATATAATGTATAAATTAATATTTTATAAGTAACTAAATGCTTAGAATAACATTACAAATAAGTTATAACACTATTAAGTGATATGACTGAAATATATACTGGAAATTAGAAATTGCCTGAATATAGTAACCGTAACTTTTTCTTTCTTATTTGTTAGATATTGATTGATCCCATTCTCCTTTGGATATAGCAGTTATGATATCACCAACAGTTCCAGTGACTAGTTTCAATGCATTTCCCCAAACTTTAGGTGTTGATTTTGGCGGTTGGTGTAGATATTCACACAATGTTATCTTAAAAATGTTGTGGTATATCTTATAAGTTAAATTCCATGGGTAGGACAGGCAGATAGGTGGACGCAGAACATAAACATATGCGGCCCACAGGTAATAAAGGAAACTTATTTTTTCTTTCTTAGCACTACGTCCTACTACCCGTTTGGGTTATACGCCTATGTGCTAATTACACTAATGGGTTAGGGATTTGGAGGGCTTAATTTAGAAGAAATGCACCCGCATTTGTGTAAAGGGGGAGTAGAAAACTATTTAGGAAAAACACACCTTTAGTGTACCCAAGCTGGATTGAACCCTGATCTCCGTATCTCCGGTACTAACTAAAGCAAACTGAATAAGAAAAATATAAAAACCATATTCAAGGCATGAACTAGTTAAGAAATTGTTCGACATTATTTGGTTCATAGATCCGTTTAAACCTTTGGTTTGACGTATTAAACCTAAGATGCGATATATCAGCAGCACCTTTCAAGAATATTACTCTTTTGTATTTGTACATAGAATAAATATGTGTTTTCTGACTTTGTTAATCTACCAATATTACAATATTTTTTAGCACTACGTCTTACCGCCCATTCAGATTATACGCACATATACTAATTACGATAACGTTTTAGGGATGAGGAAGGTTAAAGTTAGAGTAATTGTATCCTGATTTGCCTGGAGGGAGAGAGAGAGAGAGGGTGGGAAACCATTTAAGAAAAATCACCCATAGTACACCCTACCGGGATCAAACTATAATCTCTCCATCATCGGCAGTCTAGTCTATTTCAAGAGTAGCGCCTTAAGACCATGTAGCCACCAAAGCGGGTAGTATTTCAATAAAATGTTGAGTTATAAAAATGCTGACTAAAGTTTTTAAGGAACGGTTTGATTCCAAATGAATCTTAAATATATAATACAGGTTTGGGCAAAATTCATAGTAGGATGTAAACGAGACAGCATGAAATGAGTAATTAAAAAACTATATTTCAAAATAGCTACAGTATATGGATAAATGTGTGCCCTTTTCATTTAATGAATATCAGATCTCATCTCTTGAATATTATGCCAGGTAGTTGTCCACTGTCACGTGTGGCTCACTCTTGAAAGTAAATGATCCGGTGCAGGGAGCAAGACTACATTTTTAGCATCAAGGCGTTCCTGACGGCCGATCACCGAAGACTTCGGCTAAGCGCTTGACTCCATGGGCGACCAGTTTTTTTTCGTTATGGCATAGTGCAGTTCTGCGAAACTGTTGCACTCTCCTTACGATCGTCTGGTGCCCAGGACTTTGTCATGATGCCCCAGACCGAAATAGTGTTGAAAGATTCTATGCACAGTGATGGGAGACTAATTTTTAAAATAAAAACGTCTCCACTGTTTATGCACTGCGTTCTACTGACCATGGCTCCATGATAACTAGCGGTATTCCTTCCCCACGTCTGGCAGAGTCAGTATCTTAGGCATGCACGCATAGCAAACCCCATATCTTACGCATGGGCATACAGCGTGTCAAATGAAATGGCATATATTTGTCTATATACTGTTGGTATTTTGAAATATATTATTCCACTACTCATTTCATGCTGCCTCGTTTATATACTAGTATGAATTTCACCCAATCCTGTATAATACTCGTAAATGGGTCAATATTATGGACCATACAGGAATCTTCCTGGATCCATAGCTTAGTGTTCAGTTAGCTTAGAAGTTTAAGTGTAAGAAAAGGCATTGGCCCTAAAGTTGCTCAAATTAAGATATAATAATTACTAAAACCATTAGTAGTTTGTTTATATCTCAAAAGAAAACGTTTAGCTATAATATATTGCAACAACACCAAAATTAAATATATTTTTTTATTTTTGCTTTCTCTTTTTTGCCAGTGCTGGATATTAAATCCTATACTATTCATCCTAAGGAAACAATATCACTGGTTTGGGGGATGGAGGGGAAAATATTCACATTATCACTGTCTAAGAATAAACCCTGACTGACCCAATCAGATTACCCATGGGTATATGAAATTTGATGTTTAAAAAATAAATTTGAAAGAGGTACCCCATTAGCTGTACCATGCCGAGCAGAGAGGCTTCGTGTCGTATCGGTTGATCGTGCCCCTAGTGCGGTCTAATGGTACAGCCCCTTGAAGCAAGGGGGGTGGATGTCTGGTCTCCATAGCAACCCACCTTGCTGACAAACTTCCCTATCGCCCCTTCTTCCAACACTATGACGTCTTGTTGACAGTTGCAGGGGGAGGAAGGGGCGGGGGGTTACAGCAAGGACTTTATTTGTGGCCTCATTATGTTGATAACACTGTTTCACTCATGCCTGCGTATATGGGCGATATTTTCATACTTAATTCAATACTGAACTCAGTACAACTCAATTCCTACCGTTTATAGGTTCATAAAAATTCATATAAATTACATGGTGAATATTAGCAAAACCAGTAGTAAATAGCAGCGTCAGTGGTCGAATTGTCTAAGGCGTCACTCTCGCAGTAGATTAGACTGCTGATGATGGGGCGATTGGGGTTTGAGGCCCAGTCTGATGTACTGAGCATTCTTTTACCCGATAGGTTTTCAAAATTGGTTCCTTCTTCATACTTAACACATTAATGGGATTTGTGCATACAGCACGAACTGAGTGACAAATACAAAACTAGTAATAAGGATAGAAAGTGAGTACTATAATAGGAATTATAGTATATATATTTCAGCTATATCTCAATACAAACGCATGTGTAAAAGCGATACTAGAAGTCCTACATTAGAAAATTAAACAGAGATTTCTTTATCCTTAAATAAAAGTCTAACAAAATATTTAAGATAAGTGATTTACATTAAATGTTTTAATTGATATATTCATAATTTTATATAGCAACGTATTAAAATATACACTAGAGTTTAAATTTATACACATATAAAACAATATCTTAAAAATAACCCTCTTTCTGTTGATAGCATTACCTCGTCACAATAAATCCATATTCATTAAATTTAGATATACTTTCGTCGTGTATTTTGCCCTATGTTTAAATATGCCTAAAAAGGCTATAAATTACATTATTTCAACCATTAATACGGCAATCGTTTAGTTTATTCTTCGTTGATTAAATTTTTGCCGTATAGAATTATAAATATCCAACTTAATATACCATGCTTCTGATTTCAAGCCATTTTCTGACAAACTTATTTTATAGCCAATTTTTTCTAAACTATTTATTTTAACCGCCTTGAAGTTCCCGTTCAGGTTGTACGTATAAATATATAACTTTATTAGAGTAGGAATGAAGACGGTAGAATTAATGAGTAACTGTAACCACATTCTCATGGCGGGAGAGGGAAAAAGCCTTTAATAGAAACACCTAAAGTACGCCCAATCAGGATTGAAACCCAAATCTCCCCAACTAAAACCTCCTCCCTCTCCATTATCCATCTAGTTCAACATGAGATTGATGCTTTGGACCATGCTACCACTAATGTGATTTTGACCAAATTAACATCAAAAATATCTAAAATACGTAATTGTGCAATGCTTTGGTACCTATTTATATTTTTTGCCTTATCATTAGCACTCAACTTTTCTTTAATTTTACTTTCTTATCTAAAAGTAAATTATAGTAAAATGAAAGATTTCTATATCGAAATTATGATGAATCTTTAAGTTTTATATGACTCCGAATACAAAAATTTGATTTTACTTATTTTATATGTCCCCATTTGTGTCTGTCTTTCCCTGGTCACATTATATCTGAAACAGTTTGATGTATTTTGTTGAAACTTTATATTTAGATGTTACATAGCGATAATCCGGGCCTTTTTATTTTATTTGACACTATTTGACTGATAATTGATTTTTAAATCCAATTTATTCGAAAATGGCACTAATGATTCTGTTTGAAATTGATATCAAGTAAATGATTGACCTTGAAAATAACATTGTATACATGTTCTGAGAATTATATACATGGTTCTTGGGTAAAAATTCGTTGAAAGGTGGTTTAAGGATGAGTGATCTAGCAAAATTATAGATCTTTTAAAATTTCTAAAATGTTTTTGTTAAAAATCTATATTTGGCGAGTGCTTGGAATTATAAATAAAGCTATGTAGATTTTTTTGGAAGAAAACTCGTTTGAGGGTATTAGTTTACTGAGGACCGATTTCTTTAGATTAGACATATTCTAAAAACGGATCTAACAATTTGTTTCAAAATAGGATACTTGTAAATGTATGATCATATGGTCTCACATAGTTCCTAATAATAATTTTTTATTCTTATTTGATATTAATTTACCGATAAATAGATATAAGGTAATTTATTTTTAAAAAGATCTAATTAAAAACTGGTATTTGGGTATTATATTTTTATAATATGTAAGCTATCACTATATGTATATATTTCAAAATTTTTATGATAATGTTAGTTTAATTTTGACAGATTTTAGCAAGTGTAAAATATTAAAAAAATTACCCTTTAAATCAATTTCAAAATCAATGTCTGGGATTCAATCTTCGGTCCCGGCACAGATTTATCTGATTGCCAAACCCTTCCTTCACCTCTGACAAGATGTGTATTAATCACAACTTGTGAATGTGAGGAATGCCAGGCCTCCACCGTGGTTCGGATTCCACGTTAAACTGTAGGTCCTCCATTTCATCTCACANTATTAATCACAACTTGTGAATGTGAGGAATGCCAGGCCTCCACCGTGGTTCGGATTCCACGTTAAACTGTAGGTCCTTCAGTTCATTTCACAATCAGCCTACCATTACACATTAGCGTAAGTGCTTATAACCCGAACGAGTAATAAGACACAGTGCTAATACTAATAATAATATAACGACCTAGAGATTAATTATGCTTTTTAAAAATAGGGTCCTATACGAGTCATGAATATACAATATGTTAATATGGAATTAAATTATTATTCACGGATCTGGACTAATTTCATTGTCAACCTTATGTCATTTCCTAAACATGAATTACTAACTTATCACTTGATAGAATCACCACCTAATTTCTTGAGTGTTGTTTTGTTACGAAGCCTTTGAATGTTTAATGTCGATAGGGTAGTATGAAAATTCTCAAGAATCTTCATTAAACAGGAAAATAATGCTCACTTCCTGACCAATGATGTTTGCAGATTTGTTAAAATTCTGTTTCAATCGTTCTCAACATTCACTATTTCCCCTACCCATATTATTGAGCTTAGTAAAACGAGATGATCGGCTTGTATGGGACGTGTTACTTTCTGACAGTTCCGGACAAACTATGGATCGCAGTGAATACATTTTATAAGCACTAGTTACAAGTTATTCTTAAGTTAGAAATAAAACAACTAAATTTAATTCATTTAGAAGGAAAAATACAACCAGCATCTCCTAAAACGTCACTCTCATCAAATTGGATATCGGCCAAATCACAACCAACTTTTGAATTTGAAAGAGTCTAGACTTTTAAACCTCGACATCTGTTGATATTTAGAGATACAATCGCAAAGATGTCAACTTCCACTACCCCACAACTGTCAAATTCAACAGCACTACTCCCATAAGTTACAATAACTGGACAAGCTTCAACAAGTAAGCCACAATCGTCGAATCATTCAACTGGAATTTTCTACACAATAATCACACACATATCACCAGTGTATGTAGATCCAGAATGTAGGTTAAATGTTTGACGAATACGTGGTTATTTTAGTGATACATGGACTTTGAGTCTTATTAGATCAGCTAGAAGAAAAATGATAAATAAAAATTAAGAAATACACAAAAAAAAGTTGGAATAAACGGAAACAAAATTATTAAATTACAACAAAAGTTCAAACGTTAACAAAATGCCTGAACAACCTTAGAAAAAACTTGTTGAAGATAAGACAGAGTGCATAGTCTGTGGATAAAGCTTTGAAGAAAATAGAATTTTATACTCGTAAGCAACCATCCATTTATAATTGGACTGAAGATTTCATCGCATCACGAGAGCTCCTAAGCAAATGTTATTTTAACTTTTGCTTGCGACCAACTCCACTGTTAAGTTCCTGTGTCCCACGTGCTAAGCAATGTCTGTTCTGATAAATAAGATTTGTTCTTGTCACGGGGGTGTTGTGCACAGATTATTTTTTAAAGTTCGTTTCAGTTATTTTAGAAAGTACCTATTTTAGGGAGTTCAAGATCGTTGTCTCACACAAGGTCCTTGAGGATACTTTTCGCTCTGCATCATTACATACCTGTATCTACCACGTACGCTGTATTAAGGTTGTTTTTTAATTACAAGTCCAAATATATCTTCATTAATTGCTGTGCCCTATTATGGGTTGTTAATGATAGTCAGCCCTAGATTACAATAGCATTGATATAATAAAGCTAGGAACGCCATTACCCAGACCTCAAGTAAAATGATGCCGATAGTCAAGGATAATGTTTATTAGCCTTGTTGGAACTATCCTGGAACACCATGAAACGTCCTTGTGGGGAAAGTGACCATTTCCTTAAGACAGGTCATTCTGTAGGGTGTAGTGTTCCATTATTTGAGTGTGTCTTAGGTAAGGTCCCACTTAACAATCCTGCTTATCCTCAATGCAGACTAAGAATTGAGCCCACAATATACTCCGAGCACCCAATATAATACTACACTGTCACTATTCTCCTCAGGTTCAAACCATACTACCCGATTAGTTGCTAACAGTAAGGAGAGGCGAAGGTTATAAGATAGTAAACTCACGAGAATTGTGCCAATATAGAATTAAATACTTATTTTAAAAATGGGATGCTTGTAAGAAATTGTGTTGAGATAATATTATAAGAATAGTTTACAAGTTTGATTCAAAAATTATAATATTGTATTTTATCCGTTACTAACCAAAAGTATTTCTAAAGACTAACTTAGGTAATTTTTTTCATTCATAAAACTAGAAGGAAACCATTTTTTTGTAAGCTATATTAATGAAGTTGATACACCAATAAATGTATAAGCCTTATTTTAAAAGTCAAACTTCTCATTTTAAATTTTAAAAAAAAATTAAAAATTAGCTATAAAACCTTATATGTCCAATACTACCATATTCCCTAATTGAAACTTTTTTTTTGAAACTAGAATATATTTTTAAGTGAATAAAATCTACATAAAACAAACTAAGTACCTTTAAATAAATGTTTTAATACATCAAGATATTTTTATGTTAGTCATCATAGTCTTTCCTACTAATTTGAATACTTCAACAGGCATGTATAGAAACTCATTTTACTACTTTAATGGTAGAGTTCTGACTGCTGAAGCACTTGTTGTGGTGGGAGGACATTATTGAAAGATTTTAGAATAAAAACCGGTAACATGGTGGAAAGGAGAATCATGTTTACTTTTTTTTATCATATAATGCTACTTCTGGCAGCACTTGTCCTTTAAGAATTACACTGCATTTCCTAGCTTTGACTTGTCATCAAGAGAATATTTTAGACTCATCCTGAGTAAATATTAAATTATTAAATTTAGTATTTATACGTAAAATATTATTTTTATGGTATAAAACTGAGGAATTTACAACTAATGGGAAGTAAAATAACTACCGCGCAGTTGAAAAAAAAAAACCTTTGTTTGAAGGAGTTTTAAAATATTCTGTCTATTAATGCCAATAGATAATGTATTTCTACAAAGTATTTATAAAATTAATGTTTTAATTAAACCAATACCCAAAATTTACTCTCTCGCCTTTTATAACTTTAATGCTAGTAGTAAAGGAGGATGTTCCAGCGAAGGGACAGTAGGCCGCCCACCCTAAGCCACTTCTTTATTAATAGCATACAAAGTATTTGCTATACAATACATATCGAATGCTATCGCCTTGGTGGCTGCATCCTCTTCAAAGCGTTGGTTGAATTTGCACTTGCGAGATATCCATTGGGCTGATTAGGCACTCTAGCGGGCCCCAACGGGCAATGAGTGCCTCCACATGATCCGGATATTTTGTCGTTCCAGTACTCTCTTGGTGTGCTTTTGAGGTTTGTTTGTTTGTTGTTTAAAAGTGTACAGTTTGCAGTAGCCACTTCAGCTATGATGAAAGAGCGAGAACAAATAGATTTGGAAATTCTTGAAAGAAAACATTGAAATATTCTAGCAGCTAATAATGTATAAACCTTCCTATAACGTTAATTTTTTCGACGATATCTTGACTAAGTGAGCACAACATTTATTTTTCTTCTACTTACCATCACAATCTACAAGAAACTTTCTTCTAATACAGAGAAAGGGTCTGGACCCGTGAGACACCCGGACACATATTGTTAATCGTGTAAAGACAGCATCCAGGCACTGTCCTTCTTGAACGCCCGGACCATTTGATAGGGGCCTTAGGGTTCTGGTTCAACGATGGCTGTGATTTATACGAGTCTGAAGCAAACTATCTGAGCCGGGTCCGGTAAATTTGGTGACGAAGCCAAGATTTGTTCATGAACTGCTACCGTCCTATATCCATGAGCTCATGCTGACTGACAAAGTAGCGTGCCGCTTGGAGACAGTGTTGGCATCGAAACGCTTCAACTGTGGGGTCAGCTGTGGTGGATTCCTTAAGTAATATGTATCATCCGTATCCAGTTGCTATATACTCCAACCTATTTTAAAATGTTAAACAATTGAGTAAAACTTCACTTGTTCTATTAATTTGTCCAATTTAATATTCTTTAAATTGAAAAAATACACCTAGGCACGGGAATAAAATCTTGGATCTTTGGATTG